>JADBJO010007758.1:12500-15000 GCA_016801955.1 Conus betulinus
TCCCGATATTTTGTTTTTCCCCCATGAAATCTGCAAGATCACGATACCTTTTTTTCAGACAGTCTTTGGGGTGCCAGAATAGACTGTCCTGCAAAAACGTGTCCTTACTATGAGGACTGTGTTGGTCTTTTCAGGTGGTATTCTGACTGCATGTGTACACGAGTATGCCAGGACAATGGTAGGTAACATGTATGGATACACCACACCTGCAGTGTGACCGTCTTTCATGCTAGACACAATGCAAACATTGATTTTATTGATATTTCTCTCTCTCTCTCTCTCTCTCTCTCTCTCTCTCTCTCTCTCTCTCTCTCTCTCTCTCTCTCTCTCTCTCTCTCGCTCGCTCGCTCGCTCGCTCCCCTACTCTTTTTTTACTATTCGCTTTACACACACACACACACACACACACACTCACCAACTCACTCACTCACTCACTCACACACACACACACACCACACACACACACACACACACACACACACACACACACACACACACACTCACTCACTCACTCACTCAACACTCACTCACACACACACACACACACACACACACACACACACACACACACACACACACACACACACGGGGGGGGGGGGGGGGAGGGGGAGAAAAAGAGGGATGCGCGCGCGCGACTAGATACACAAATTTATCCACCACAATAAACTTAACGGATGAAATAAGGAGCTGGGGACGCGAGGATGGGCAGAGAGAAAACTGTTCAACAACAAAAGAGTTATGTTTCATGTGCCCTACACCCTACCCCACAAAAGATACCTTTAACTTACCCCATTTTTTGCCGTTGATCCGAAACATTTCTTCCTCTATTTAAAAAAAAAATCAGCTCAAAACATGCGGACACAAATAACACAAGCAGAAATGTTGTGGTCAAGGATCGACATGACAGACAACGGAGGTTTCAAGTTGGAGCGTGTGACACGGGAAATACACACCCCCCCCCCCCCCACCCCACCCCCCACTGGTGCCCAAAGTAGCGTATGGCATGATGTTTTCACTGGTTCCCGTGTGACCGACTTTTTGTTGGTGAAATACTTTTTTTTTTGTTTGTTTGTTTGTTGTTTTTTTTTTCATTTCGCATCATGAGCTAATGAACAGCACTGTGGCAGTCACGTGACTAAACCTGGCTTCACCATCATCCACTAGCAGACGAGTTACTGAAAGGTTCGCTTCAAATTCTCAACATGTTGAAATCAATTTTCCAGTCGATTTATTCCCTCGCCACTTTGAAAGGTTCGCTTCAAATTCTCAACATGTTGAAATCCATTTTCCAATCGATTTATTTCCTCGCCACTTCACCTGAGGGTCGCAACGGTGAAGACTGGGAGAACGCGATAAGAAATGCAGCCTGACAAAACCGCCGATAGTTAATCCCGTGCACCAGTCCAGCAGTCAGGGGGCGCAGCGGATTGGCTGGACGGCGCGACATGTTGCCCTGGACATGTCATCGTGCTCATCCTTAACCTGTGTCATCTTTGGGCCAAAAAAAAAAAAAAATAATAATCCCAAGCACCAGCGGTAGTTGCAACAAAATCTGGCATGAGGTTGAGTGGACCACAATGAAGAAATTCTACATCAGGGTGGGGTGGGGACTGTGTTGAGATATGTAATATGTCAGATGCGAGTATAGTCCAAAATATTATACTGAAGAGTACAGATAAATATGCACTCAAAATTCAAGTTACGCCTGCAAACATTGTTTTTCAGAGAACCTTCCGGAAACAAAATCTTCACGTGTGAAATGTTCGTTCGCCACATGTTGTTTTTGGTCTTTACCTACATATCAGTGCATGGACGCTTGTAATACAGGATTTTCTGATTTACACTGATTCAAGACTTGTTTGGAAAACGGACAATGGTCTAATGAAAGAGAAAATGGAGTCAGCTTGTACATTTTATCACATCCAGTTATGACAAGAGTGGGTTATCCGCAGATTAAATACAGACATTTCCCTTTATTACATCGGTCTGTGCTTACCAAAGGCGTTGAATGACCCTACAGTGCCAAACATGTGTGAAATGCGGTCTTTGAGCACACTGCAGAAAGTACATTGATCACTGTTCAGCTCATACATATGCTTCAGCACATCAATGGTCTCGAGTACCTGTGTATCGTTCTTAATGGAGCAATTTCAGTTTTACATCAGACGGTTCATTAAGAGGTTAAAAAAAAAACAGCTTTTCCAGTTATCCTCAGAATTCCGTTCAATTCCATTGTCTGCAACAATTTGGAAAGATGATTTTACTGTAGGTATGATGTAGTATACTTTTAATCCTTTCAAAATGGACGTCAGTTTTTTTTAAACATACACGCATATTTAGATATTTATCATTTTCAACAGTGATCTTTTGTCATCCGCATGTCGTCAGTTCGCCAAACCAATCACCCAAGTAAATGAAGCATGAACCAGAGATGGCTGGGAGACTGGCACCAAGGAGACAAAAGATCACGGCCAGCCACAACACCGCCGTTAATGGTCAT
>JADBJO010007758.1:33356-64811 GCA_016801955.1 Conus betulinus
ATCAATGGAAAATACTTGGTCCTTAAAGGTTTAGTTAATTATTTTTTGAAGGTGTTAACTGATGATGCATTAATGGTATCATATGGAAGGTTGTTCCACAGATTTACAATACGATTAGTAAAAAACCTGTTGAACTGGTTAGTTACGAAGTTGGTCTTTTTAAGTTTTGAAGTTGTGCTCACAAGTCTTATCATAGTTAGCCAAGGTGAACAGGGAAGAGAGGTAGTGCAGAGATCATAAATATTGTGCATATATAATTCAATGAGACCACCTGTTAGTCGCCTGAATTCTAGGCTGGGCAACCTAAGTAGAGCCATACGCTCCTTGTAACCAAGATCTCCAGTACCAGTTATACACTTGGTAAATCTGCGTTGAACGCCTTCAATCATATTTGTGTAATTTTTTAAGCAGGGGCACCATACTGAGTTTGCTTATTCAAGAATAGGCCTAACTAATGCTTGAAGAATGGAACCATTATTTCAGGAGACTTATTTGTAATAGTTCTCTAAAGCAGACCAGAAATTTGATTTCCTTTTTTCACAATATTTGTTATATGTGAATCAAGGCTTAATTCTGAGTCCATAGTGACCCCAGATCCTTTTCAGTGATTGTACTGTCCAGTACACGTGTTAAACCATTCTTCTTTATTACGTATTCATAATGTGGATTGTTCTTCCAAGGTGAAGTACTTTACATTTCTCACTGTTAAATTGCAACAGCCAAGTATTTGTCCATTCAACCAGTTTATGTATCATTGTATGTACACATTTGTAAATGATCTCTGTCATCAATCAGTATTTTGAATAGGTGAGTAAAGCTTGGTATTCTCTGCAAAAATTTTGACATAACAATCTACCTCTCCAGGCATGTCATTTATAAAGTATATAAACAGCGTTGGTCCCAGGACACTACCTTGTGGTACACCAGTTGTTACCCTTACCTTGGATGAATGGATGCCACTGACACTTACGAACTGGGATCTTTCATTTGAAAAAATCACTTATCCATGATAAAAGCTTTCCTTGTATACCATATCCTGCCAGCTTATTAATAAGTATATGATGGGGAACGAGGGAAAAGATATGTCTTTAGGGAGGTTGTAAAAGTCTCTAAAGAGTCTGTGTTACGCAGAGAAGAAGGGAGACTATTCCACAGTGCAGGTGACTGGTAAGAGAAAGATCATTGGCCTCAAGTTTTCAGGTGAGCGGAGAGAAGCTGAAGCAAGTTTTTTTTATTAAGCAGAATATTTAAAGCCTAAATTATGGGAAAGTGGAGATTTAGTTTTCATCATAGTTCTTGTTTCTTTGTTGCTGTTGTTCTGGCAAAATTGGTAAATCCCAGAAACCAAAATTGAGAGCACCTAAGGAAAGGGACAGAAGAGCACACTGGGGGCAGCTTGCTACACTTCAGCGTCAACGGGACTACCGGAGGTTTTTGTTCCTCCTGTGAACCATACCTGAGTGCAAACGATTCACTGACTGAGACTGTGGTTGGAGCCGTGTCTTGGCGTGTTCATGTTAGGAGCTCATAAACTCCATCAGTAGTCACAAGCACTGTGTGTGACTAGTGTGTGTGTGTGTGTGTGTGTGTGTGTGTGTGTGCGTGTGTGTGTGTGTGTGTTTGCGCCTACCCCTCTGTTACAAGTGTCAGAATACTCCGCTTGTTGATTGAGGACACTATATGGATGAAGATGAAGTTGAGTGTTTTCAGTTTGACATTCCTTCCATCCCCCCCCCCCCCCCCCTCCCCCCCATCTTTCTCATGTCCAGCTGCATTGGGTTGAAAATTCTGGTGCACTTGGGTTTAACCAACTGTTGGTTGGGGGGAGAGAGAGAGAGAGAGAGAGAGAGCACACAGGGAGAAAGAGAGAGAGAGAGAAAGGGGGTGGGGGGGGGGACTCCCAGTCCCACAATTAGTTTGTTCAGCAGCTAAAGACAGTACTTCTCTGGGTCCCACCAGTGTCTTAGGGTGTATCTTTTTCTTGTGATTAGAAGGGGTGAAGGGGAATGATAGTAATGGATGTTGTTACCAGGCACCTGTTCAAGTCAGGAAATTCTTAGTAAACTTAATTAGTACATGTCTTATGTTTGACTCATAGGTCATCACATGTTCATGGTGTAGCTGGTTATGCGATCACTTTCACTTTGTTGCAAATGCAGTCCTGTGCACTTTATGATTTTTTTGTATAATCTCACGAAAATCAGTACAGCTATACGATTGTACATTTGAAAACCAGATTGTGCGAAATTTTGTTCACCGAGCTCACAAAAATGCCCTAAACACATAATCCGGCCAAGTCCAAGAGTCTGGTCAAACTTTCAAAAGTTCCCATGCAGCATGCGCTCTTTCATCCTCTATGAATGTATATATATATATATATATATATATATATATATATCAACATGGCTTCTTGTTCATCTTCAACTCGCGCCCATTGAAACAGATAGCAAAAATTCAGATATTTTATTGGTGGAAGCTGTGGTCAAAAAAGAAAAACGAAATATGAACAGAAGTACAAACCAGCGTATCATACAATTTTCAGGTTCATTACTGTGTCAAAGAAGGGCAATACTTTCGCACGTGGCACCACGTGTAACTGAAATCTCGATTGCTCACAGTGGTCGTTTTAACATTCAGTGGCACTTCGTCATTGCAATGATTCTGGAAAAAAACGGTAGGCTATGAACTTTCAGAATGCTTTTGTAAAGTCAAGTTCTGCTGGAACTTCTTCTGATGAGAGCCTGGAACATCAAACTACTCGTGCAGAGGGACCAAAAACTCCAAAATCCCCCAGAGGAGCACTGTCCAATGAAGCTCTTGAAAGTCTTGTCATCCTGAAGAAATAATGACTGTTCTTCAATAGATGCAGTTCACAGCCTCTCAGCTGACAGTTTAAAGAGCTGAAGTCTCAAAAATCTTAAATAAGATTCACATCATAATTATTATGCTCTTCAGAAAGACTGCTTAGCTTATCAGCAGACAGTGACAAAGTGCCCATATTAGCATATGAAAGAAATAAATTATATCAGTAAATTTTTTCCAGTTATGTCCATCAGTACAGTAAAAAAAGTGAAGAGACAGTTATTTAAGAGTGTTATAAAAAATCACATCAGTTAATGTTCTTTTTAATTTCTGAGCAAAGGCTTTTGCCCATCAGAGGACACTGGCAAGAAACTGGGATTAGTTTGACAACCATTGATTGTTAATGAAACCACTTTAATGCCTTTCATGAAAATGCATCTTTTATAATAATAAATTTTCAGTGTTTCCAGTGTCTTGAATGCATTCAGTATTGTTTCCTAGGCAGTTACTTTGTGCTGCAAAAGCTTACATATTTTACACACGATTGTACACTCTTTTGACCCAAAACCTACATGTACATATACTAGAATTTCTGAGGGGTAACCAGGTCTGCAAATGGTGCCTGCCTTGCTATTCATTGTGATTTCTCAGGAAAATTTAGACTCAACTGGTGTGTGTGCATATGTGCGTGTGCACTCGCGTACATGCATGGGTTAGAGGTTGCTGATCATGTCAACTTGGCTTGTAGGAGATATAGTGCTGAATAAAAGGCTTGAATTCTATTTGATTTGCAGTATGATGGCAACAATAAGAACTACAAGGACATGGTCAGAACTTAATTAAGTGACGTTCATTAACTCCGTGATAATTCAAGCGATTCTTAGTTGAATTATACCATTGAGGTTGACTATTGACAGGTAAGGGATATTGTCATGGATCATAAAGTGATCTTTAGTCCAGTTACACTTTTGAGGTTGACTGCGTTGACAAATAGGGAATTTGTAGTGTTTGAAGTGGATGTTTAAACTAAAGGGAGAATTAAAAAGTCAAAAAAAAAAAAAGAAAAGAAAAAAGGATACTGAGGGCTATACCAGACTGTACTGGGGTCTTAGGATGTAAAACAACATAACAGAAAATTGGAAAGCAAAACTGAAAGAATCTCTGCTTGTGGACTTTAGTTTCAAATGCATCATAGGATTGTTTTTTCTTGATGGATTTGGTGATTTTCACTAGAACTTAGTCGGACATTGATTTGCAGCAGTACCTAAATCACCTCAGGAAATGGTGTATACTTTCCTGACAGATGATAGCGATTTATGGTTGTTCCCCTCTTCCAGATCATTTGCAGAAATTCTAGTACCGTTTCCACTTCATTGTTTAATTACTGTTGATTATTTCCCCTCCCAAATATTTCTTAAGAAATGTTTGTGTTTTAAATTGTCCATTTTGTTTCTTCCCAAGATATTGATTTGCCTTTGTGCTGTCAGTTTTGATATGTGTTGATTGCTTTCTCAATTTACTTTTCTTGAAGAAAAACCACACACACACACACACACACACACACACACACACACACACCAACACCACACATATATATATATATATATATATATATTCCTACTGTGAATTGAATTTAAAGATTTTCCTTTAGAGATGGATGATTTTGCTGGTTTTGCGCATGTGTGTCTTTGTATGTGTAAATTTCTTACTAGCTTCCAAAGTTACTGGATTCGCAAAACTATATAGTTAACAATGCACACACAGTAATTGGTATTATTATCCAAAAATATATGAGGTTACTATAAGTGATAGAGTTGTAAGGTTAACCAGTTAATGTTTTGTTCATCACTTCATATATTTTCACTCATTATTTTTTGTTGAGTTTGATTTGGTTGGAAAGGTTTTGACTAATATTAAAACAAGTACAGTGAGCAGCCATGGTTGATTTAATACCATTTGAAAAGGTCTGAAATAGGGAAAGAAATCAAGCTGCAGGCATCAGCTGTGATTGTCCTTAAACTTTTTGCTTTGGAAGAGCTTTTCACCTCCCTTGTTGTGATATTGCCGCATTGACATAGCTGCTATCAACATGGTTGTCGGTTTCCTCCAGGATATTCATATGTCGGCTGGTCTGTCTGTCTGTCTGTCGCGTGTCTCTCTCTGTCTGCCACACACTCTCTCTCTCTCTCTTTCTGTCTCTGTCTCTCACGTGTGCTTGTGATTTATGCGGGATGGCATCCATACACTGATGAGGATAAGTTTACCCAGTTTTCTCCTTTACATGATAGGGCTAACTCTTAACACATTTTTTTATCATTGTACGTGTTTCCTTCTGAAAATTTCGGTGATAGAACCATCAGGCAAGATTTGCAGTGCAGTCAGAGCATATAACATACAGATTCAGTGACAGCAAGCTAAAGGCACAGGAAAATTCTGCCTTTTTCATTTATTTTAATCAGCTGTTAAAACTATTTTAGATTTTTTTTTCCACATTGTGCATCACATTAAATCAGGTGTGACTTTATCAAATGAGGGTCCATTGGACTTACTGTTAACAGATTTAATGGCTCACAGTTATGGTAGAAATGACAAATTTCTGAACTGAAAATGTTGTTGTTGTTGTTGCCATACCCTGGATAAAAGACTCCAGGGGATCATCCAAACAGCGAAAGTACTCAGAACACTATGGGTACAAATGCGTCAGCTGGGGATGAGAACATTACATGTGTGACCATTTTTGATTACTCTGCCTTGTGGCCAGCCACACTCCGACTTCGAGGGATTTTGGAGACTGATAATGTTATGTCAGGAGCTTGTCACAACTGAAGACAATCTCCGCATAAGTATGCAGAGCATAACGATATTTTGATGTAGCCTTGGTGTTCTAGCCTATGTCAGCTGGCCTGACACAGCCTTATGCCAAGGCGGGAACTGAAAATAACGCTGGAAGGTACAATCCATGTACAGATAAAGAGAGAGAGGATGTTAGTAAGGCAATTCAGTAATTAAGTGAAATAATCAAAGGGTTCGAACACAGTGAATTTCTGTAAAAGGTCTCACTACATAACAGATCTCAGTCCAGAGATGAGGAAAGACAAACGGTGCATCAGTCTCCGGTGGTGATGATGGTGGTGGTGGTTGGAGTGTGTGTGTTTGTGTGTGTGTGGTGTGTGTGTGTGTGTGTGTGTGTGTGTGTGTGTGTAAAATGATTTAACTTCATTTGACATACAATTTCAGGACGAATATGACAGTGACGTATGGGATGATACAGCTTTGATTGAGGCATATGATGCTGCTGTCGCTCCTCTGAAGGTGAATACCACCATTATTCCTTACATATGTTAAAACACAGACAGTTGGAGTTATTTGAAGACAGATTTTCAAGTTTGACTCATGATATGTGTGAATGAGGGAGCTTGTGACACTGACACTGATGTATATTGAATAAAACTATACATGTTCATTTCAAGGGGATAGCAAAATGGAAATGGCATTCGCACAATTTGTAGTCCCATGCACATCGACAATAGTATTAAGACAGGTTTACGATAATAACGTCTTGAAAATTAATAAATAGGATATCCTTAGGAGCACGCACCAATAGTTAAGCCTCAGCATTTTCAACCATCAAAATAATTGTCCATTTGATATTTTGTCAAAATTGATATCTGTCTTCATTGTCATTTGAATCATTTCTCCTCAGTGTTCGTTAATTCGACTTAGATTATTTATCTTCTCCTGTATCCTATCCTAACTACATCATTCCAAAAAATAACTGATTAATAGTCATCATCAGTCATCCCCCATTTTGGGTCATTTTGTAAGTAACCTTCGTTTTTTCTTTCTGCATACGCAGGCTGATACTCCTGCAAACACTGCCTGCATAGACAGGCAGTGGGAGTTTTGTGTTTATGACCATTTTTGATCCCGCCATTAAGGCAGCCATACTCCATCTTCGGTGCATGCCATGTGTAATGTGTCATCCATACCAATGGCCACACTGGCCTTCTCTTCCCAAACTTGGTGATGGGATTTTACGTGTGTGCAAGATGTGCATGCGTTCACACACACAACCTTGGTTTATAGTCTCATTTGAAGTACTGTATGGGGAATGGAGTTAGAACCCAGTGTTAACTCGAGGGAAAAATCCCCTGTACCGAAATTCAAACCCGCAACCCCAGGTTCATGAGTCCGGCGCTCTACCAACTGAGCTCTTCCAGCCCCCCGTCAGTAACAGTCATCCATGAAAGCCTACTAACAATTTATGTACCGCTTTGATCCCCGATTAGTCTTCATTTCTCATTGATAACTGCGATCCTCAATCATTAATAATCAAAGGTTTATGAGCATCCATCCATTAACTTCATCAGTCCTGTGGAATATTTGCTAGAGCTTAGTTTTATTCATTCAGCATCATCATCCACAGCATGATCACACACTCTCTGCAGGTTCTTCCTCTTGCATCAACTGTGATGGAAAAACATTGTACAGAAAACGTGAGACTTGTCTCACAGACATTTCATCGACCTATGACATTACATATGGCACACCTCCTTCAGCATTATAATAGCATTCACATTTTCTCTAAATACTTCATACACCCTGCATTGAAAACAAACACATGTGACTCGTCCTGCAATACCTCCTTCGCAAGCCGGACATAACAAATGTCTTGGTAACACATCTCTTCTGTATCTCAGTTTATGCACCCTTATCAGAGGAAATGTCAAATCTAAACTTAATGTATGCTTCTTTCTGACACCGTGATATCTTGTAATCCAAATAATGTTCTGTTTATAGGAAACTGCTTAAAGCTGGAAGACAGTTCAGAACGTTCTGCTGATTCCAGTTTATCATGCCAAGTTTGTGGCATACTGCACTCAGCGAGATCTCAGTCAAAAAAATATGAAAGAAATTGTTCATGTCACCAACACTCTGTTGCAGCCAAACATCTCCAAATCCATTTACAAAATAATAATGTCTCATGTAAAAACGCCCATGTTTTTTTGCCCAATTCTTGAAGGTGGTTTACGATATTGTAGGATCGTTTTCCTGGGTAGTCTTGATTCTGCCAGATTACAAACTCTTAGTATCGAATAGAGTGAGTGTGTGTGGCGAGTGAGTGAGTGTGTGTGTGTGTGTGTGTGTGTGGTGTGTGTGAGTGTGTGTGTGTGTGTGTGTGTGTGTGTTTAGTAGTAAGAATAATACAGGAGTGTTTTAAATCTAAGGAAAAAGACTGTCCAGCAGCTTTTGGTCCAAAAACTCAAATATAATACTTGACAAAAAGGAGCAGCATTTCAGTTTCATGGCAGCCATAGAATGAGCTTTATACTAGTTATAGAGATTCCTTTACAAATGAATCGATGTGTTTGCATGTAATGATAATTATTGATTTACTGTGTATTTCTGTATTGTTAATTCAGGTTTGTAATAATTAAACTTTTGGTATCAATACAGGCTACCAGAGCTTTTAAAAATAGTATCATGGAAATGACTACTAGGAAAAGAACTGTTCTTTTTCATTCACAGAAATGTGCTTTGGAATAGAGCTGTTTCTCTGTTTCACCACACACACACACACACACACACACACACACACACACACACCCACACCACAACACACACACACACACAGATCACTGTGCAAAATTTCAAGGTAGTAGTGGTACAAAGTTGTTGACCTCCACTAGCTGACTACAGTCAGGATGCTGCAGGTCCTCAGTTCATAACAGAGAGACCTTTGAGTGTGCTCTTGCTGTGTTATCCTGTTCAGATGTTTCAGGTTCCTACAGACCCATACTTACCAAAGAGTCCTCAAGAGTTAATACTTTAACAGTGATGCTGGTCTTTATCATTGGAAGTGCTGGAAAGCAGGGTCTGGATGTATGCACAAACACATTTTCATTAGCTGCAAAGTGAGGTGACTGCAGGTGGATATTGAAACAAATTTTAACTCTTTCATCCCTACACCCCTGGTTTTCCGGTTTTGCAGAAATCCTGCCCTTCCCTCCTGCAGCCCGGAGAATTGGGCAGCACAAAATCCCTCCTTTCCTTCCTGCAGCCCGGAAAATCGGTTCTCGCAGTAAGCACTTTGAACTTCGCGCGAGTTGTGTCATCGGTACACGTCATGACCGGTCCACTCGTGCGGCAGTGTTTATGAACAGAATGGATGCCAGAAGGCCCCTACAGTGTGGGAAAGTGGTCGCTGCTCTGTTCTGGCCAGTTTGCTACTGCATACGTGGCAGTTCTCTCTTTTACACTTCTTCTTTTTTTTCCCCCCTTAAATCCAGGAATGAAGGGAATACTCGTATTATAAGAATCTAGGAACAAGAGGAAGTAATGGTTCATAGAAAAGTAGGAATGAAAGAGTTAAAAAGAATTGAAAAGTAAATCTGCAAAACAACATGGAGAGACTAATTGTCTTGCAGTTTGTTTGTCCCTGTTGTTTGGTGGATTCACTAATGATTCTTTTTAAAAAGATTTATTGCTATTGAAGTTGGAAAGCTGGACTTGTAGGTTGATGTTTGCATTTGGTGATTGAGGTGATACAGTGGGGTTGTAGACTGATAGTTAGTGTGATTATTGAGGTGGGAAGGGGGAATTGTAGAGTGTTGTTGTGTGTTGGGATAGAAGTAGTGCAGAGGGGTTGTAGATTGATGTTTTTTGTCTGGTGATAGAGATGGGAAGATGGAGTTGCATGTTGATGTTTGTGTGTGGTGATTTAGGTAATGAGTTCTTGCCGTCAATGTTTGTGTATGTTGACCTTTATGATGGAACTGGGCTGGGGACATGCAGGTGACATGATTGGGATCAAGGGATGTTGAGCTATACAGCACACACTTATGCTGCAGGCAAAGCTGGCGCAGCATACAGGAGATCCATCTCTCTTGGAGGGCTCCAAGAAACCAGTGGATTCTGGGCCACCAAAGAAGAAAAAGAACAAAAAGAAAAAGGCAAAGCAGGCAAAGAAAAACAGCAGGTAGTCTTCTTTTTTTTGTTTGTTTTGTTTTGTTTTAGAGAATGTTCAAATGTGTTGAGACGACCAGAGTGATAGTATTTTTTTATTTTGTTTTAGAGAATGTTCAAATATGTGGAGACATCCGGTGATTGACACCGTTGATGTTAACACCGTTCAGTTGTACGTATGCAGGTCATTCTTGACATTATCTGACTGTGATCTCTCTCTGTTCTTGCTCTCGCATTTTAGTGTATACATGCATCATTTATTGTTTGCGCAAACAACTGCTGTTATGATATATGTAGTTATTTTTTGCAGATGCTCTCACTCTTTTGTTCTTCTAAATTGCTGTTTTGAATTTAGTTGTAAGCAGTCTGAGTTTGTGTCATACTGAGTTTGTGTCATTGTATATATGTATATGAGTACGTTTGTATACATGTATATGAGTGTGTTTTGTATGTCCCACTGTAACATATTTGAGGACTTTGTGTAAGTCCTGCAGAGATATAAGAAAATTTGTAACACAGGTTAAGAGGAAAGTGACTTACTCATTGACTTTTGGTTTCAGGCTGATGGGTGGGCTGTTGGGGATTATTGTCAGGCAGTGTTCACGGAAGACGGCACTATTTATGAAGCTAAAATCACCTCCATCAGTGCAGAAGACAACACCTGCGTTGTTCGCTATCTAGGCTATGGAAATGAAGAAGAGCAGAGTTTGGAAGATTTAATCCGTCCAGAGAGATTTGCTCGAAAACAGCGTCGAAGTGACTCGGTGTCTCCAAGTGATGTGAGTTTCTTCTTTGTGTTCTTTTTTTTTTTTTTTTTAAAGATGTCAAACTATAGTATTGTGGCATAATAACAGTACATAAACCAATGAAAACTACATGATTTTCCACTCATGTTTGGAATTTTATTTTTGTGGTTTTTGTATGTGAACCATAATGATGCGCTATGAGAATTTATTAATTTTTTTAAGACTGATTCATTCAGCCTTTACAGGATTTTAGTTGTTTTGAACCGCACAGTTTATCACACAGTTGTTTTAACCCATCTGCATTCATAATGAGATCAGCTGGGAGCTGCTGCGTGCGCTGCTAGATTTCATAGTAGGAGTAACCAGGAGCATGTGACTGGGTCTTATCCATCACGTGCTGACCATGTGATATTTCGGAGAGGCTCTGAAATCAATAACGGAACGTCTGTTGTGTTGGCACTATTTTAGGAGTTTGGTGCTTGCTCAATTCATGGGAAAGGGAAAATAAAATGAAGACAGTGACTGGTGAATGAACTTCATCAAATTTAAAAAAATGGCTGCGTTGTGTTTATCACATACCTCTGAGTTGGCTGAAATGACTGACCATATGGAAGAGGAACTGCATCAGAAACTACTACGAGGAGTGGAAAAATATGAAAGAGAGGAGTTTGAAGTTGAGTCATACATTGATGTTGAGTCATCAAATTAGAGAAGTAGGTGATCACTGTGAAATGCTTTGGTGCTGGTCATACTGCTGCTGAACCATGTGGTGACCTGCAGCAGAACAGTTTTCATGACTGTTCAGTTGCTTTTCCTTTCTTGTCCGCTGCTGTTTTCTGTCAAATAGGTTTACACTGTGTCAGTTTGTGTTTTTGTGTGTGTTGTGTTTTGTGTGGTCACATAGTGTGTGTGTGTGTGTGTGTGTGTGTGTGTGTTTGCTTGCTTTTTTTTTTTGTACTGCTGCAGAAACCAACATGTACACTCAACAGAAACATGGGTAAGAAGTGCACACCAGGCCCCCTTTGACATACCTGTATTTGTAGTGACACAGGCGACGGACTCTTGACTGTTCCTAGGTATAAGTTATTGAGTTTAACAAGGAAGGGGATTTGTGTACATATATGATGTAAATTTTCATTAGAAAAATCAGGAATGAACATTATTTGGCAGTGTTAACCCTTTCATATATTGACTTCAAATTTCCAAGTTTCATATATCCTAGAAGTTCATAACTTGCATATGTTATGAATCATGCAAACCCACTTGGATTGTAAAACTGCAGAAGGAGTGAGAAATGTAGGAAGAGTTTGAAAAATCTGAACACTCAATTTGAAAATTGATTGCATTTGATTCTAATGATTAAATTTGATTGCTTGTTTGTTTCTAATGATTAAATTTGATTGCTTGTTCTTCATTTTGTGTTGTCCTGAGTGTTGTTTATCTTGCCTGAAGAAGACTAAGAGGTCGAAACAAGTTGTTTTGTCTAGTGATTTGTTTGTCGATGTTGTTCGGCGGAGTCATTGTAAATCTTTTTAAAATTTTTTCTGAGAGAATGAAATAGGCCTTTGAGGTCAAGCTAGAAGTTAAAAATGTAGTTTGATTCAGTTTTTTCCATTTCAGACAGACAGTGTGAGTTCAGCCAGTCAAAAGATGGGGAAGAAGAGCAGAGCTTCCGCCAAGCCATGGTCCACATCTGCTTTCAACAGCTATGGACAAGGCAGCAATTTTGTACCTCCGCATGCACCACCACCACCACCACCACCACCACCACCTCCATTTTTCTCAGGGGTAAAAGTGGCTTGTTTACTTTCAAATGCATGTTAATAGTTTCAAGTATAAGAGGTACTCTATCCCATGTTGTTTAAGAGAGCAGAGGGCTTTTACTCATCCTTCCGTATTGTGTCTACCAGTTTGATATGTCACTAGTTCCCTCAGTATCTTTTCTACTTGTCTGAAACAGTTGCAGTTATGAGGATCACCCTCCCATGTTTCATTCCTCAAGTTTCACCTCCTCCCTTCCCCCCCTCCTCTGTCACAGTCCTTTCCCTTCTCAATGTGACCATTTTTGAATGAAAGTTATTGAGATACTTGTGTCTAATATTTTCAAGGAATCTTATCAAAGCATCAGATCCAAAAAGTACCAACATTGTAAAAAAAAAAAATAATAATGGTAATGATATCTTTTTTTATTTAAAACACCAACACATTGAATCGGTTTGTCCCTATCTTAAACTAAATCGCGCTTAATAATGTGGTCTAGTTGTGAGTAAGATTTTTTTTCATTAAAAGGAAAAAAAATGTCTCTCAGCCCTTGTATACCATTCTTTGACCTGAAAAAAAAGGCCACTTTTCACATTGGTCTTTGTTTTTTTTTTTTTTCCAGATGTCAGGCCATCCTCCATTCAACAGTATTCCCCAGCCTCCCATGGGAAGTGCTGCATCAATGGTGAGTACAGCTGGCATTGACACAGTCTGGGGGTTCATTTCAGCATTTCTGTGGTCCTTGAGATTTCAACTCGTTGGACTGCATGGACTGTCATTTCATACACTCATCATTTCATATCTATGACATTTTGACCATGGCTAATAAGTTAATGGCTTTAATTCACCAAAGCATGCAATTTTATACATGTGTTGTCTGGTTTCTGCTCCAGGTGGTGATTGGTGTTGTAAGCAGCATTTTGTATTGGAATTATGGGCCTGTAATTATTTTATCATGGGAAGCAAGAGTTACCCTGCTTGTTTGATACTTACCGTCAACTGTTTCCCTGCCTCGTTTAAGATTTCCTTTCATTAATATTTTCAGGCTGACTGTGAACATAGGATTATTGTTTCACGCATGTTTTTATATCTGTTGTTTATGAATTCTGAAGAAGACATTTTTGTTGAAAATTTACTTATCTGATTTGTATTGTATGTTTAGTGTTGCTATGCACTTGTTTTGTGTGTTCATTTGTATTTTGGCGTGTATTGAGTAAAGCAGTAACCGGTTTCGGTCTCCGTTATTTAAAGTTTATTACATCTAATTGTAAAATGTTCAAAGAAATTTTGAGTGCTGCGATTTTGTGAAAATCATGCCATCAAATTCTGAAATAGAAAAAATGTGAAGTGTGCTAACTTTAGAGTAGATTGTAGAATGTTTCAACTGTCGAGTAGGATATGCCCTGAAAAGAATTCAGTGATTTTTTCCCCATCAAAGTGATGTTCCTTCCATCATAAACATGTTCAAAACCAGGTCGTTTACCTGTCACAAGTTCAGTCTCTTTTTGAAATGAAAACTTCTTCTTTCTGTGTCATTTTTTGCAGGGTAAGAGCAAACCATTTACCTGTCTTAAATTAACTATGTCAGATAGAAAACTGCACAATTTTCGGTTTGGGGGTAAGAGTTATGTAAAGTCAATCTGATAAGACTGTAATTTTCTTTGGATTGAAGCTTGCATTAAGAAAGAAAAAACAAATATGTGTCAAAGTGTTGAGAATTGCGCTTGTATCTTAAAGGGCTCAAAAGTCTTTGAAATCAGCTTACACCTTTGTCAGTATTATTTTTCTTCACTAGAGTTGCAAAGGGGGGAGGGAGGAGTGGGGGATGGGGAAATGAAAGAAAACAATGGTAAGGATCCTAGACAGAATGTAAATCTAGAAACCTGGAAAGATGGTAATTATTTATAAAATAATTGGTACACCTTGTGTTTATGACTCAGAGTCTCGACATTTGCATTTTTCTACTCTTCCTTTTTTCTGGAGATTTTTTAGAAAAACCCTTGACATTTATTTTCACCATGGGCTGTAAGTGTTTCTTCTCAAGGTCAGTCTGTACAGTTAGAATGACTGTTTGATCATGGTATTATTTCCAGGGTTCAGTGCACATTCCACAAAGATGAAGGCATGATAGTTGAACCCTCGTGAAAAATCACAAAGTTTGTGCTGTGGAGCAGAACAGACCATAAATGAGATTGGGAAAAGAAAATGGACATCACTGCCCTTGTTTGACTTTCTTTTTTTTGTGTGTATAGAGGTTGGGGGTAGGGCCCACTGTCAAGATTCCACTTAGCAACTTAAGGATGATGAATTGTAAGTTCAGTAAATTACATGTTTTTGAGGAAAAAGTAGACCAACTGCCAAAAACTGTCTTTGTTTTTCTTTTGGTTAAGTTGCTATTCATCATCATTATGCTGTAAAAAACTTATTTGGGATTTATTTGTTTCTTTTTTTTCCCCACCAGCCTTTTCCCATGATGCCACCTCCTCCTCCACCAATGCTGAATGACAATGTGACCAATGAGAATGAAGCTCTCTGCAGCATGCTGCTGTCGTGGTACATGAGTGGCTATCACACAGGCTATTATCAGGTAACACACCGTTGAGGTATGGAGATGTATTGTCTGTGTGCTTTGTTAGTGCATGAGCACGACTATGTTTTGGTAAAAGGTGTGTTTGAAGAGGAGGTCAGTAGTAATGATCTAGTGTTAGTTTTTTACCCAGGGGCATCAAGGCTGGACAACAGCAAATGTTTGAAGCAAAAGTGTTCATTCAACATTGACAGTCCTGGTGGTTCCTCCCATTGCCTGTTGTAGTACATTCTGACTTAATGAACCTCCCTAATGGAGGATCTGAAATGAAGCAGACTGCATTCAGAGTTGTTCTCAGTTATTTTACGTTCTGTTTATTTTTGTTTTTCCTTCTTCTTTCATTAACCCTTTGAGTGCCACACCCTTTTCATGCTCAGGTGTAACCATTTGCCAAGGAGTTTACTGATCGTGGAAGGTAATAATTGAAAAAAAAAATCTTGCACCCAAACTGCTGAAAGAAAGTACATGTAAGGTATATTTGCCTGAAAGGAAAATGAACAAGCTTAAACAATTATGACATTTTCACATGAGTTCAATTTCTTTGCTGGCAATGTATTTGGAATGAAATTGAATGTGAATATTTCTACAAGAAAAAAAATTATGTGTGTTACAGTAAACATGTACAAACATAGAATTCACACACAAGATTTTGAAAAACACACTTACGAACTAAACAGAAAAATGCATCTTCTTACCATATGTGTCCATAAGTATTTGAAGATTTTTTCAAAACTTTTGATGCTGATCAGGTAACTGGTCACATTTTCACACCGGTTTTGGTTTTCCCTTTGACACATAACCTTATCTTTACACGTTTTTTTTCTTGGTCTCCTTTTTCAAAGTTCTGGGTTCTTTGTGAGCACAACACACTAGAAATGCACATACACACGCTAAATATATACAAAAGCAGGCAGCTGTCACTTTGTGTGTGTGTGTGTGTGTGTGTGTGTGTGTAGTACACCTGGAAACAAGCTGTTGTAAACAGAGTCAGCTTTAAGGGACACTGTCCACACAGACATCTCCTCTCATCTCTTTTGCCCTGCTTGGAATACACTTTGCACCTCCTGCCTGAGGACTGCTTTCCTACAGCCTCTGAGATGCTGACAGGGTGGGACACTGCTAGGACCTGCCCTGCATAATGATTAGTTTCAGTCATGAAGTGGTGAATCAGTTTGTCAGTCTAGAAAGCCAGTTATGACCTGTAGGCCTTTCCCCTTCAACTGTCTTGAGGCCAAGTTCTGTGAAGGTGGTATGTCTGGCTGGGTGATAGTTCATGGTAGTAGGAGATGGTCCACCACCATATCTCTCCCTCATCGCCACAGAACTCGTCTTCCTCTGCCTCTTCCTCTACTCACACCTATTGAGATAATTATTGTAAGATACTTGCCTCCTTCACACACACACACATACACACACACCACTGTTCACACACCCAAACACACGCAAAAAGAGCAAAAAATAAATTTAACAGAACCATTACTTTTGCTAAAAGGCAATACTGGTCGTCCTTTTGCAATAATGAAGTATTCAGTTACAAAGACATACAAAAAGTATGGGGAAGAATGAAAACAATGAAACATGGAGTAAATCTACCTCAATACCCTATCAAATTCAGCAATTGCAAATTCCCAACAAATTCAGAAAAATCTGAAGCTTTTGTTGACATTTTCGCTAGAAACAGCAGTTTGGAAAGTTTGTCAGCACATACTAATGCAAACAAAGATTATGAAGAAAAAGAGCTTACCTGCGGTTTAGTAGAGCAATCCATGAGACTGATTTGTATCTAAATGCCCCCATAACATTTGAAGAAGTGCAGGAATGTATATCTAAACTGGGCACTAAGAAAACGTCTGTAGGGCTAGATGGGGTGTCCAATGACATGCTACGACATCTTCCATCTAATGTCTTATGTTTTCTTCATTGTTTTATTCGTAAGTGCTGGCGTGATGGCATATTGCCCCAAGTATGGAAACGTTCAATCATAGTTCCATTCACAAAAACATGGAAAAAGCCGGAGTGACATTAATAATTATCGACCCCATTGCTCTTACGTCCCACACAGGTAAACTAATGGAACGCATCGTATTAAACAGATTAATCCATTACTGTAATAAACATCAAATCATTCCAAAAACCAAGCTGGATTTCAAACAGATAGAACTACAATAGAACACTTAGTGAAACTAACAACTCATGTCAAACAACAATTTGCACGCCGAAAAAATATCCTAGCAACCTTTTTTGATTTAGAAAAGCGTACGAACGTGTGAGACATAAAAGACTTTTGTATAAACTAAATAATATTGGTATAAACGGTAACATGTATAATTATATTCAAACGTTTTTAGAAAAAAGATCAATTCAAACAAGAATTGAACACACATATTCAACCCCAAGGATATTAGAAATGGGATTACCCCAAGGATCTGTGATTTCGCCAATCTCTTGTTTAATATTCTAATGGCCGATTTTACCAAAAGATTTATCTAAAGATGTTGTATTGGCGCAATTCGCGGACGACATCTGTTTATGGATGAATGTTACCATGAAGCGAAAAACCCCTTCACGATCACTTAATTATGTACGCATCAAATATCAACATGAACTAAATAAAATCAATAGATTTCTACTAGAAAAAAACTATCTCTTTCTGTTGAAAAAAAAAATATTATACTATTCAATTCAGGGTACGACCCAGAGAATCTTCCTGTGTTTACCATAAATGGTTCTATCTTACAGTATGTGAAATCTGTAAAGTTTTTAGGTGTATATATAAATTCTAAACTTTCTTGGAATCATCACATTGACTATATTACAAAAAAGCAAGAAAAAGTTTAAACTTTCTGAAGATCGTGACTAAACAAAAGTGGGGACAAGATACACAACTTTAATTGCTCTAGCAACGGCTCTCGTGCGTTCACGGCTTACGTATGCCCAAGAAGTCTTTTTTTAGCGCGCCCAATATCTTTTTTGAATAAATTACAAAGTATTGACTGCAAGGCTTATAAACTTTGCTCTAGGTGTTCCCATACACATGCATCTAACTTAGGAACTTACAGTGAAGCTGGAATACTACCTCTTGAAGAGTTAAGAAAAGCATCTGCCTCAAAAAATTACTTTAAAGAGTATTACCTTGAATAATTTCTGTACAAACGAGGTATCTTTTTAATCTCTGAAGTAGATTTTGCTAAACGAGCGCGAGAAATCCAATCATTAAAAACTATTAAGTCTTATATTTCCAATCAAAAAACATAGACTGTGAAATCACTAACATTGCTTCTAAACCATCCTTTTCACCAATTCCCAGGTGGGAGCAAAACAAAGCCTCTTTTGATATCAGTTCCAATGAAATATCAAAAAAAAAGAGATCCCCTATATATTAAAAGAACTTGTCAATATTCATCTGGATGAAAATTACAGAAATTATATGAAGATTTTCACTGATGGTTCAATTTTAGACGATAACATAGCAGGTGCTGCTTTTTTATTTATTCCAGATTTGAATGTAGAGAAAAACTCTATAATCTTGGTAAAAATCTGTCCATATTTAGTGCAGAGCTCATTGCCATTTTGATGTCCTTGGAATTCATTTTACATTTCCCCCTAAATTCTTGTCGAATTCTGGTGTGTACTGATAGCAGATCGGTTCTGGATGCCCTCCAGTCCCAAAATTCAAAAAATCGACTTGAGATTATATTAGAAATTAACCATGTCATTCACCTGTTATCACTTAAAGGGATCACTGTTACGTTTTTTTGGGGTTGGGTACCATCTCACAGTGGAATTGTATCAAATGAAAAGGTTGATCACGCAGCAAAAAGAGCAGCTAGAAATATGGAAAGCACAACTTCACTTAATATACCTTTAGATCTTTCAGATGCTTTTCCTTAATTGACAAACAGACTGAGAAAAGCTTCCAACAATCCTTAAAGAACTCGGAATCTCAGTACTATCATAACTGTATTGCATACAGTTCTGGAACACAGAATAAAACAGCAAAAACTTATCTAACTCATATAACTAGAGAGGTAAGAAGCTTAATCCACAGATTACGTTTAAATTCACTAAAAACAAAATTCAGTAGAAATGTTAGATGTATGTGTGGAAATGCACTAAGTGTTTCACATTTGTTAATTCATTGCCCCCAAACAAAGAACTTGATTGTCATGGCTGGTGGTAATACTTCCGATAGATCGACGTCATCACTCTTTAAAATGTTGGCATTTTTCTTTAATTGGTTTTTATCTAGTTTTTTTTTTATTTTTTTTTTATTTTTTTTATTTTTTTTTTTTTTTAACAAGTAGTAGTATTCAAAGTGTACACGCTTTCCCCCCTATCCCTCCACCATTCTTTTCATAAGCACACATTCGCATACCACACACACCATTAGCACATCGTCTGATATTCGACTGGTCAGCACCTCCCTCAAAATCTGGGTCAGCAACCCTTTGATATTTTGCCTCCAGCTCCGCTGTCTCCTCTCTGTTGACATCAAGAAGACTAACATGGACAGTCTCCAAGGCCTACGTCACCCCAGTTCTCAGCAGCTCTGTTTCATCGTGTTCTTCATCATCAAACAAATTGTCTGACTAGAAAGCATTGTCACAGAAAGCACCAAAATCTTCATCCTCAATCAGTCTTAGAACTTCACCCACATTTGGGGTCACATAATCACGATACTCCTTTCATTTATGCTGTCTTTTTACTCAGTTGGGGCTAGATTGAGGTTCGTTGTCAGCCATGTTGAACTGGACTTCTCATAAGCATGTCAAACAGGGGGGGGGGGGGAACAAAAGTGATGAACAGGCCATTAGACAACATGATTGGAGCTCACAGCTTATGAATAGATCAAGCAGACACATCAAGCTTTCTGATTGGTGTATATTTGGTCTCTCAGGTCTAAATGTGGGGCTAGGAAAATTCTGACAATGACAATGACGGAGATGTCCGTCGCGGGGCGTTATTTTTGCGCACAGAAATATGATGGAGATCTACGTTATGGGGCACTCAGAGGGTTATGTTCCACATCAAACTTTTTTTCCCCCCATTCACTTTTTAATATTTGAATGGTTTTCTCACTTGGTAGAGTTTTTAATGGACTTCTTATTTGGTACAGTTTAGGTTTCACTCTGTAGAAAACAATTTTCTTGACCAGTGATGTTTATAAAAGTAATTACTGTTTCACATAAAAGCTGTGGATTTTTTTCTTCAGAAGTTTGATGTGGAACTTAATGAAAGAAGAAAACAACATGTCTTTTTGTGTGAAAAGACATTCACCTGAAGACTATCGCCTGTGTTTCCAGTAGTAGCAATCACTGTCTGTTTCTCAACATATTGTATGTTTGTGCATTTGTGGTATTAGTTTAATGAAATGGCTCATAAATATGTAACATCATGTTCAGGGAATAAGAAGTCAAAACTGGTAGGACATTATTATCTGCATCATGTTTTTTTTTTATACATGAAAGATCATTGGTGTTGCAGGGGTTTGAAGCAAGGTCGACAGCAGGATGCATCAGCAGCCATGGGACCAGCCAGATAATATAAATGGAACAGGCCAGTTACTGTTTGGTTCACAATGCATATGTCACAGAAGACTGGCTTTCCTCGTTGATCATCCAGACTTCTGAAACCAATACTTAGCTGAACTAGCCTTTCAGATGTGCTGATAGCACTCTGTGCCATGGCGGGGATTGTTGGTAGACCACAGATGCTGATGGGATAAAGGGTGGTGTGGGTTGGACAAAACAGTTAGCTTTTCCCCTTAGCACATGTATGAGTGGGTTTTCCCTGTTGCTTGTGGAATGCTCACTGCTGTGTGCTGGATCCAACATGCTTTGGGTGTTGGACAAAGAGGTAAGTGACTAACTATTTTGGAAAGTTCTTTCATTCAAACTGTAGTGTCGAAGTGAATGACTCCTGCTGTTACAGAGCAAAAGGTTCCCATGACAGCGTCACACCCAAAGGTAATCGGATCAGGGAAAGCTCACAGTTGCTGGTGCCACTTTAAACAAAGAACCTGTCACTGTGTTCCACCAACGTTAACATGACAGGTTTTGTCTGCCGTCAGATGCTAGTTCAAATACCATGACCAAGTTATATCTCTCAAAATGTCTGAAGCAGTGTGGGGATAAGGGAAGTAAGTGAAGAGGATGGGGAACGCAACCGAATGAAGAGGCTGGGGTTAGGATGAGTGAAGGGGTGGGGTAGGAAGGCATGATAAGGGGTGGGGTGGGGGTAGAAGTGGTAGAGAAAGAGCAAGGGAGGGAAAAGGTGGTGTGTGGGGTACTTTTTTTTTCATATGTTTGCCTGTGTTTGTGCTGAAGGAAACGCTGTTGTGATTTCTGACATTTTTCAGATGGAAGCAAAATAATGTGTATGGGTGTGGATGTTGTATGGAAGCGAGTAAAACTGCTCTTAATAATATGTATGCTAAACTCTGACAACAGCTGTTATGTTTGAGTGATTCCGAGAGGTTGCCCCTGTTGTGTGACAGGTTCTTTTTTCTTTTTTTTTTTTTTCATTTGAATTATGTTAATTTCTCAGGAAGTCTGTTGAAAAAGATGATATCTAACAGTAGAATGTATTCTTGATACAACTGCAAAACATGAGTGTTAATTCTGTAACACTTTGCATGTTATAAGTTTCTTGCAGTCAAACTGTGACCTAGTTCTTATTTGTGTGCATTTTAGGGTGGGTTTTTTTTTTTCCATTTTGTGTCAAAAATTGAGGGATATCTGAAGTGTTGAAAGTGTGTGTATATTCTGAAAGTTTGGTCTTTTATCTTTCAAACATACCAAATATGATGCCAGCAGCTGTTCAATACAACACATGAAAAAAAAAAAAATGCTCTGTAAGCATGAAGTATTGTGCAGCTGAGTGGTTGCAGAAAGGGCAAAGACATGTGCAACATACAACTTCAGGAAAAATAACCATATGCCTAATTCCATGTACATCAACACCAGCCACTTAAGACTCATTTCTTTTTGTTTTTCTATCAAAATGCAAAAGTTTTGGTAGTTTTCACTTAGGCTGCTATCCACTCGCCTATATTATGTATAATAGACTTAATTTTTTTGCAAAATTTCAAAAATGAGACGCAAACTTTTTCACTGGTCACTAATTTTTTTTTTTGTTGAAATCTGGGTAACACAAGGCTGATGATTTGGGGGACATGTTTTAAATTAAAGAAAACTGTGGGACAAAAATGTGATGAAATATGTATGACTCCTTTTGATTGTTTAAACTCTTTGAAAATATTAAAACTTTGAGATTTCTTTCAGAAATGGAAGCAAATTGTTCCATACGTACCACCACTGTATACTAGGCTTGATTTGTAAAGGTCAAGTCTGGGCAGAGGCATTATTAACTTGTGGACGTGCCTATTGTCATTCTCCCGGAAACTGTTTAC
This sequence comes from Conus betulinus, assembly GCA_016801955.1. NCBI lineage: Eukaryota > Metazoa > Mollusca > Gastropoda > Neogastropoda > Conidae > Conus > Conus betulinus. The sequence goes on from JADBJO010007758.1 coordinate 55,630, forward strand.
AATGGAGGGAGGTGCATTTCCATTTACCACTTTATGCATAAATATAGCCTTATTGTATTCGAGTTTTTGCCTTAGGGGAAGGATATCCAAAGATTTATAATCGTTTAGAGTTAATGAACTAGATTTTAAGAGAACTAATTTTATCGCGCGCCTATGCAATCTTGCTAAAGGTTTCAGAATGTTTGCGCTGGCTGAATCCCATAAAGTAGAAGCATGTCTATAGTCGACTGTATATGGGCATGAAAGAATTGTTTTCTAGCATGCATATTCAGAAAATGCTTTATTTTTGATAACTGGAATATTTTTTGGGGATATTCTTTTGCATAGGTAAGCAACGTGATCGGACCATGATAAGTTGTTATCAATGACAACACCCAAAACTTTATGTGTTTTTACTTCTTCAATTTTTTTCACTGGAAACAAATATTTGAAAATAAATCAGCAGGCATATTTTGACGTTTTTGTCTGCTAGTAATGACCATGCATTTATGCATTTTTTTTTTTTTTTTTTTTTTTTTTTTTTTTTTTGTTTTTTTTTTTTTTTTGCATTAAGAGACATGTGATTGATTTCCGTCCATTTGACGGCACTGTTTAAAACTATCTTGTAGATCGGACGTCACAACCTGCAAGCGAGGGTGGTTAGAATGCATAGAGTTGTCATCAGCAAATAATTCGCAGTCACATCGAATACGTAGCGGTAAATCATTTATATAGATCGAAAAGAGTAAAGGACCAAGAACGGATCCTTGTGGAACACCATATTTTTACTGGCTGCAAATCTGATTTTGAGGAATAAACACATATTACCTGTTTTCGACCAGAAAGAAATGAGGACATGAATTGAAGTGTATTTTCAGAAAGTCCGTATAAAGCGAGCTTTTTTTTTTTTTTTTTTTTTAGAGAGTGGTTTATAACATCAAAAGCTTTAGCCAGATCAATGAAGACAACTCCTGTAAGTTCATTGTTATTAATGTTCAAGAGCCATTTGTCAATCATTTGCGTAAGCGCGGTGTGGCAGGAATGGTTTTCCCTAAAACCAGACTGCTTAGGATGAATCAAATTATATTTGTTTAAATGGGTAACTAAATATTTTTGGATATGTTTTTTCGAGCGGTTTTGAAACAATTGACAGAACAGATACAGGTCTGTAGTTACAAGGGTTGGACGGATCTCCAGTTTTGTACAGCGGGACAACTTTTGCTTGTTTGAAACATTCCGGAAAACAGTTTTTCTCTCTATACATAGGTTATATATGTAAGTAAGAGAGTCTGTTATGACTGGTGCAGACAACTTGATTATACTGGGATCCAGGTCGTAAATATCTTTGGTTTTCGATTGTTTCTGTGACATTAAGTATGCAAATACTTCGGGTATTGTTATGTAAGGAATTGACACATAAGATTTAATATTCTTTGACTTACAATATTCAGTTACTAATTCTAGATCATTTTCATCCCGTTCATCATTATTTATTAAGTTTTCAGCAATGCTAACAAAATAGTTGTTAACTGCTTCAGGGGTAATATCTTTATTGTTAAGTTGTGTTTGTGAATACCCTTTATTTGTCAATTTTGTTGATTGCGTTCCAAATAGTTCTTGAGTCTCTTTTATTGGATACCATCTCTTGAAAATATTTGTACTTTGCTTTTCGCTTCATTGACGTCACATAATTTCTCTGCTTTGCAAAACCAACGTCGTTTTTTGCTTTCAGAAGTTCTCTGATGGTACTTCTTTATCTATTTCTTTTGATATCCACGGTGGTTTAAGATGGTATTTTACTCGTTTAGTTCTGATGGGTGGATGTTTATTGTAGATATTGGAAAATACATTAATCCAAACATTTGTTGCTTTCTCAGGATCGAGGCAGGGAACAGTAAACAGTAAACAAGTGGGGGTAGTCTTTGCTCCCATAAGGAAACTAAACAGAGAGTAACTTTTATTCAAGACTGGCACAGCCTTTTAAACTTGAATAAAGTCATATTTTCTTAATTTCATGTTCCCAGTTTTTACATCTTCAACCTCCTCCCCCCCCCCCCCCCCCCCCCCCCCCCCCCCCCCCCCCCTCAAAGTTTTTTGCCAAGTCATTACTATGAAGACCATTTAGTTGTTGGCCTGCGCTTGTTTTCCACCACTATTAGATTGTTCGTCTTTGTATTGTCTGACTTTATTCAGTTTAAAAGGCTGTGCCAGTCTTGAATAAAAGTTACTCTCTGTTAAGTTTCCTATGGGAGCAAAGACTACCCCACTTGTTTACTGTTCCCTGCCTCATTTCATTTCCAATTTCGTTTTGATTAAATCGAGGTTATTTGTATTTGTTTCTGTCTGTCTTTGTGTTTGTCTTTTGATCTCCCTTGCATCCTTGGGTGGATCCTCAAGCATAGGCTCAAAGATAGCCCCCTACATTTTATACTATTTGCATAATATCTGTAGTTTTTCAGCAACTGTTTTCCTCCCCACACTTTTGTTTGGTTTCCTTTACTACTCTTCGCTGGCTGCTTTGGGGGTGCTACTGGATTTTTTTTTTGCACCCTTGGTGGTGAGAACACCACGGTATTATGGACTGTGGTGTGTCTCTATTTGACGCCAGGAGCGCAAATACAACCAGCCGTGTCTCCCTGATGAGTTCCGACCCAGCCTCGGAGCAGGCAATACAAATATATCTGCCTTTAAAAGGGATTGCGATGATTCCCTTATGCAGCCAGTGGAGAGATTTCATATTTTTCTTAATTTCATGTTCCCAATTTTTACACTTCAACTTCCTGCCCCCCCCCCCCCCCCCCCCCCCCCCCCCTTAAGTTCAAGGTTTTTGCCAAGTCATTACTACGAAGACAATTTAGTTGTTGGCCTGCGCTTGTTTTCCCCCCCACAATTAGATTGTTCGTCTTTGTGTTTGTCTGACTTTATTCAAGTTTAAAAGGCTGTGCCAGTCTTGAATAAAAGTTAATTACTCTGTGTTAAGTTTCCTTATGGGAGCAAAGGCTACCCCACTTGTTTACTGTTATCAATAGCTTAATTTGTTACAGTAATATTTTTTCTTCGATGTCATGTTGGTAGAATGATGTTGTAGAGTTGGTCGTTAGATTTGTTTCGATGTTGTGTTGTTAGGGTGATGTGGGGTCCAGTGTTGGTCGTTAGATCATTGACGACGAGCATGTATAAAAGGTGTGTGTGTGTTCGTGGTTGTTCTTGGGTTGTTGTTCCGGGGTTGTTCTTGCTGATGGGGTCTCGCTGACAGATGCTTGCCGACCATCCTTGCTGACATAAAAGAGAAGAGAAAACATCGATTTTGGTCTGGTCTCAAGATTGTTTGCCTGGCTGACCTGAGCGCTGGCTGCTTGCTGTCTCTGCTACCTCTATTGATCCGCAATACCCAGCAGATTTAGTCTGCATGAAAGGTCTGTGCAATGTGGCAGGCACGAAGATGAGATTGAGCATCCTGCACTTGTAAGATCAAATTGAAAATCTTGGTTTCGATCGGGCTCTTGCCTATGCCCTAAGACCACTTTACCACACCACTATGTTGTCTTTTGTGTTTGTCCCATTCCATGTTTGCTTGGAGGGTGACCCCTATATAAGTATTCTGCTGACTGTACAGTCGCTAGGGTGTGGCCATGTGTATATTTACTAAGAACAGGGTGTTCATTTCTTGTGACTGGGAGAGTGTGATACATTTGTCAGGGTGAAAAACCATGTCCCATTTGTTCTCCCATACTTCCAGGTTTCGCAGATCTTCCTGAAGCTGGTGTATATCGTGTGTTCCTGTTACGGTAGAGTAGATGGCTGTATCGTCAGCAAAGATTCTTACTTTTGACTTAAGCTTCTTGGGGAGGTCATTTATATAGACCAAGAATAGGCATGGTGCTTAAACTGAGCCCTGTGGTACTCCAGACTTGACACTGGAAAAATGTGCTTTCTCTCTCGTCACACAACACGATTTTCGTTAAAATGTTATTCTGTTAGAATGGTCCATCGGATGATAATTTTTGTATATTTTCGGCTGCTTCTATCATATAAATGGAGTCATTAAAAAGATTTCGAATGGGAAGTCCAAATTTCACAAAACAACGATTTAGATAAAAAACTCCGACGATGAACAAAGAAGGCGACTCACTCAAGCGACCGGCGCCGTCAGTCATTTCGTTTAGTGGCAAGCTTGTACAGAAAATGATCATGGCATGCGATATACGAAATGAGAGCTTATGGACTTTACTTTCAATGTGCATTCATGGATCCTTTGGGTTCTCTCATACTTTTTGTGAAATCAAGAATCATTTACGGTTTGTTCGTCGGACATTCAAACTTGGTCGAAATACCAGTTTTAGGGAAAATATGGGCTTTTCAGTCCAACACGATTGTAATGAATGGAATACATTAATTTTTGTGACTTCAGCGACGTATACACAACTATGTAGATTCTGAGGTATTCATGATTTAAAGAATTTACAAAGTAATAAAATGAGATTCAACCAAGGGAAGTAAGGGGGAAGATAACTCATGAACAAAATATCGTTTACGACGGGTGACCAAGAAATATACACTTTTAGCACCCGGCTACAGAGTAAAAGAAGTCGGAGAAATAACGAGAAGAATCTGATTATACACGAAAAAGCTCAGGAAGTATATGTTTCTAGATGCTGCACACACACACACACACACACACACACACACACACACACACACACACACACACACACACACACGCACGCATGCACGCACGCACGTATGAACTCATGCACGCGCGCGCGTGCGCGCGCGCGCGCGCACACATACACACACACACGCACGCACGCACGCACGCACACAAACACACACACACACACAGACACACACACATTCAAGCGCGCACACATGAACACACACACATGTACTGTTACTACAGACCTGTGTACCCAATGATTTTTTTTTTTTTTTTTTTTTTAGCGTATTTTACAAAATTTGGCTGGAAAATACGATAATACGCCGAGTACGACAGAAATACGAATTCGGCAGCACTGGCTTATAAAAAATTGTACCCATTTCCAGTTTGAAGACGGGAGTTATTGCTCCTAGTTCCAATTTGCGCGCACTCGCTCACCCCATGGTCTGCCATCAACTGACACAGATAGTTTACTAGAACAATGCCGCCACCACCGAAAAAAAAAAAAAAAAACGCATTCACTGGAGTGATGAAGAGCAAGATATTGAAAATAAAGTTGCCAAAACGAGGGAGCAAACTTTCTTGAATGCATACCACGCGACTTGGAAGTGCTTAGTCCCAAGCTCAAAAAAAAGGTCCAACTTTCTTGAGGTGCGCTCGTGCGAAACGGACGTAACGACTGCATGAAGCATGTTTCGTCAAAATCGCATGAAGAAATATCAGAAGTGGTGAACTGAAAGCTATAATTGTACAAGCATTCAAAAAGGCCGAGGCGAAGTCTAGTGGGGACCTGGAGCAGCAGGTAACAAACGCCGAGGTGGCAATGTGTAGGCTGGTGGCTGGCGCGAATCTCCCTGTCAACGACCGATCGTCTTGCTCCTAATTCAAGAAGATGATCGTCTTGCTCCCTATTCAAGAAGATGTTTCCTGACACTAGTGGCATCAGAACTGCACCACGTATGTCTGTCACTTTTACTTCTACTATTACTTTATTTTATTTATTGATTTTGATGTTCAAGTCCAGAGAGAACTTTCACCTCCAGGATCATTCAGTAAGATTTCAGCTGGATAAAGGTGACTATGAAGGTATGAGGAACTATGTAAGAGGAATTTACTGTCCGCTGAGTCATCAATGGATGGAACCTGAGAACTCATGAATTCATAAAGAGTTAGTTAAGACCATGAAAAAATTTATTCCTAAAAAGACATTTAAACAAGGACTCTGTAGCAAACCTAGGAGAGACCCCCCATTCCCCAGGCATTATTAGATCCATCAGAAGCGTAGAGATTTTAAAAAATTACAAGAAATACCCCACTATTGAGGATTGTAAATGTGTATGCACATGCTCGAAAACGAGTAATGTGGGAGTCAGGAAACACGTGAAGGCCAAGGAAACTAAATTAGCCAAAGAGTCAAAGAGAAACCCTAAAGGTTTCTTCCGATATGTTGCAAGTAAGACTTTGCCAAAAGAATCAGTTGTAAATCTGATTAAGAAGATGGTACTTTGACAAAAAAACAACACAGAAAAAGTCAGTGTGCTTTTTTGCTAGTGTTTTTGAATGGAGAGTAACGAGAATGTTCCAGAGTTTTCATGCAAGACAAATGTTCCAGGTATTTCCCAGTAGAAGTTACAGTAGAGCAAATGAATAAAGCCCTGAAAAATCTAAATCCATCAAAGTCCCCAGGACCTGATGAGATTTCACCCATGAGTATCAAAGGAGCTGACTGATATTATTGCGTACCCTGAAGAAGATACTGTTTGATAGAACTATAGAAAATAGTGTCATACCCAGTGCATGGAAAGGAGCTGAAGTGCGTCCTATTTTTAAGAAAGGAAATAAAAATTTAGCAGGTAATTATCGCCCAGTCAGCTTAACATCAGTTGTCTGTAAAGTTTTTGAGGGCTTTATCTGGGATGCTCTTTGCGAGCAATTAAACAGAGATTTGTTATCAAGAGAACAGTTTGGATTTACCAAGTGACGCTCATGTGTAATACAGCTACTTGTTACATTGAATGATTGGTTAGTCATGTTAGATGACAAAGTACCTGTAGATACAGTTTACCTTGATCTGAGAAAAGCTTTTGATACAGTTCCCCATCATAGACTTATTAATAAGCTGGCTGGATACGGTATTCAAGGAAAGCTTTTATCATGGATAAGTGATTTATTTTTTTTTAAATGAAAGATCCCAGTTCATAAGTGTCAGTGGCATCCGTTCGTCGAAGGTAAGGGTGACAAGTGGTGTACCACAAGGTAGTGTCCTGGGATCAGCGCCGTTTATATACTGTATTTTATAAATGACATGCCAGGATAGGGAGATTGTGATGTCAGAGTTTTTGCAGATGATACCAAGGTTTACTCTGCAATTTGAAATACTGATGACAGAGAACGTTTACAGATGTGTATTTCATAAACTGGTTGAATGGACAAATACTTGGCTGTTGCAGTTTAATAGTGAGAAATGTAAAGTACTCCACTTTGGAAAGAACAATCCACAATTTGAATACGTAATAAAAGAGAATGGTTTAACACATATTCTAGACAGTACAGCCACTGAAAAAGATCTGGGGGTAACCATAGACCCAGAATTAAGCTTTGAATTTTGATTCACAAATATTGTGGGAAAAGGAAATCAAATTTCTGGTCTGCTTTTGAGAACTATTGCAAATAAGTCTCTTGAAATAATGCTTGCATTATTCAAAGCTTTAGTTAGGCCTGTACGGGAACTCGGTACGGTGCCCCTACTTAAAAAAGCACATAAATATGATTGAAGGCATTCAACGTAGATTTACCAAGTGTATAACTGGTACTGGAGATCTTGGTTATGAGGAGCATATGGCTCTACTCAGGTTGCCCAGCCTAGAATTCAGGTGACCAAGAGGTGATCTGATCGAAGTATTTAAGATCATGAGAACAGAAGAAATACTGAAATCGAGCAAGGAATAGAACCTTAACAAAGAGTATGTTGAGGGACGGACTGAAATTTAAGTAAAATTTTACGTTTTTATGCAGCTTTCACTAGTTTCAGTAGTTTTTACTACATTGGGTTGAGATTTAATGCCAGTTGAAGTTTGCAGATAAGTTTTTTTTAACAACCTAAGCAAACCAGTGAGATGATGTACTCTTTCTTTTCGTTTTTGTTGTGTTATTTTGTTCATTTAAAAAAAATCTGAGTGACACCTACACCCCACTAACAGTAACATACTCTATTTCTATCTCCCTCCCTGTACTCATGTATCTTCCCCGTACCCTTCCTCCTTGCCGTCAATTTTGATAGAAAAGTTCACAATCACTTCATCTGTCATACAGACTTACTGAGAAGCAGACAAAATTTGATGTAACACATGTGTAACATGCGTTAACAGTTTAGTTAATTACCATAGTTTAATTGTTCTCACTTGTCCGTAGGCAAGCAAAAAGGAAAACTAGGCAGGCCATAGGAGTGGTTTTGGATTAATTCTTAGTCGTACAAAGATGTACACACAGAGACATGCAAACTTGCATCCTGATCCTCTGCCTTCATTTCAAATAGATGGATTGTGCCTTGAATATAAAGAAGTCGTAAAATTTTTATGAGTAAGTTTAACTTCTAAATTGAGCTGGAATTATCACATACAAACTATTCTAACAAAAGCTAAGAAAACTTTAAATTTCCTGAAAATGGTGAGTCAGCAATCATGGGGTAAAGACAGTAAAGAATTAACACATTTAGCTACTGGGCTTGTACGATCAAAATTACCCTTTGCCCAGTGACTTTTTTTTTTTTTCAGCCCCAAAATGTTTAATTTAAAAGTTGAAGAGTATCGATAGTAAAGCTTACAAGATAGCTCTTGGTGTCCCGGTTCATACATCAACTTTAAGAACTTATATGGAGATCGGAATATTGCCTTTTGAAGAAAATATGAAATCTGCATGTTCAAAATATATTTTAAGATGTCATACACTACAAAATCTTAATACCAGTGAAACAGAATTAAAATCAGAAATAAATTTTCCTAAATGGGCACAAAACATCGATTCTCTAAAAATCGATAGCCTCATACACATCTGACTTATTTACAAAAGCAGGCACTGCACCTCAAAACGTAGCTCCTCGGGTGTCTTTCAGCACTATCCCAGAATGGAAACTTAGTAGAGCAAATTATGACATAGACTATACTGTACAAGTTTAAGGAAAAGTGATGGACCCTTGCTGCCAATGTTATGTTAAATCACATATAAATTAAACTTATATAAATCACCTTAAAATCTGTACAGATGATTCTGTACTAGACAGTCATTTGTCTGGTTCAGCATTCATAATTCCATCCTTAAAAATAGAGAAAGGTTACCACCTTGGTAAGAATATTTCCATAGTTACTGCGGAACTTGTTGCCATTATTATGGCATTAAACTTTCTTCTTGATTTTCAATTTCCTGCATTTCAAATACTACTTTGTGTTGATTCAAAATCAGTCCTACAAGCTCTAAAATTTTCGAATACAAGTGTGAGAGCAGAACTCATATCAGAAGTCTACCATTTAATTCATTTTTTGCATTTACG
>JADBJO010007758.1:66281-106974 GCA_016801955.1 Conus betulinus
TTTACCTGTCAAAAGTTGCAGGGAGATTTTCATGGTTGAAAAAAAAACTTTTTTTGTGTCTTATCACCAGAGTCAGTATGTGGGCATCTGGACTTGCCAATGGTGACTCAGTGAATAATGGATTCATACAGGTTGTGTGTTATAATGAATTATAGATGTCTCTTTCTCTCTCTCCTCTCTCTCTCTCTCTCTCTCTCTCTCTCTCTCTCTCTCTCTCTCCCCCCTCCTCCTCCTCCTCTTTCCTCCCTTACCTTCGCCCCTCTCTGTACACGCTCTCTCTCTCTCTCTCTCTCTCTCTCTCTCTCTCTCTCTGTCTTTCTGTCTTTCTCTCTCTCTCACTCCCTAAAGTATTTTAATGTCTGATGTCATGACAAAAAGATTTCAGTGGAGAGAACGGAAGTGATGTCTTGGATTTTTTATTTTACGGATTTTGCCTCTGATGAAAGAAAGTTATGACGTTGTTCCAAACCAGCTTCAAATGATCTATAGTTGATTTGTGTGGGACTGGTCACATAGTAACATTATGTTATTATGTGACCAGTCCCCACAAAATCAACTATAGATCATTTGAAGCTGTTTGGAACAACATGGACATTGACGTAAAGGGGCTTAGGGGTCAGAATTGAGGATTTAGAACATTGTGCAAAAATATTTTTTATTAGTATATAACCATAAATACACAGGATGGTGGTCACAAAAATCAGGTGACAGATGACTTTTAAAATCATGGATCTTTTAATGAAAAGATGCTTTGATGGAGTGACTTCTTTCACCCATTCTTGTCACTAGATTCATTTTGAAAGACAAAAATGAGAGAGTGCGTTTGTACTCCAACTGTGGATTTAAAGTTGTTCTCAATCTCATGCTATGGAGAGCACTGACCAATGAACTCAAAATGATCACCATAGGAAACACTAACTTCAATTTGTCCAGCTTCTAGAGTATTTTAATAATGCTTAGCATTGTCAGCAGCATTCTTTCTAGCTTTCACATCAAAATTTGTTAGAAATGCTTGGCTGATTTCGGGGAGGCTTTGAATATGTGGGCGCTCATCTAATGAATGAAAAGATTTCAGTTTCATGTATTTTGCTTTTTTTTTTCTTTCCTTCTTTTTTTTCTGTTCTATAAAGAAAATGGCTGGTACATAGTTTCCATGGAGACTATGTAGAGAACATGTGAAAGCTGCACATGTTTAATCTAATGCACAGTTTTTTTATGAAAAGATTTGTAGCACTGGTTTCATGTGTCTGATTTAGAAAAGATTTGCAGTACTTAAAAGGGAATACAATATCTAAACTTCAAAAATTTCCTCTATGTGGGGCATAGCTTTCTGAAATAGTTTCTCCTCACCTCTCTATCCTGGTTTTGTGTCTTCTGCTGACTGCAAGAAAGCACCCCCCCCCCCCCCCCCCCCCCCCCCACCTCCATCCTCCATACCTTCCCAGCCACATGCTGTGCACTTCAAGATCCTAAGACTTTATTTTGTCTTGGTTTCTAAACCTCTTTTCCTTGTGCCTTGGGGACTTGGTGTCAGGGCTTGTTTGGTGGTGTAGGTGGGAGGTCTGCAGAGCAGAACTGTAAGCTGCTCTTCCTCATTAAATATCAGCATCTCCAGGCATCGGGTCAGTTCCCTGGCAAAGGTCTTTGTTGCCAATGGTATAAAACTAGTGCATGTTTCTCCACAGATGGTTGTTGATGGAAAGTGCCTGCTCTTTCTTGGTGCTTATTGCCAGTGTTATCCTCCGAGTTTGAGCTCCACAAAGTAGGCAGACTTGATGTTGGTATTGGAGATCCTGGTCTTGGATTGTTAGGAGATCCTGGTCTTGGTTTGTTGGGAGGTCCTGGTCTTGGTTGTTGGGGGGAGCACTCGGGGAACTTCAAGCGTTCTTCAGGAATAGATAATGTGCAAGACTGGAGATGACATTTTGTGATGGTTTGTCTGTCTGTCTGTGTGGGTGCTGTTTGTGAGAATGTCAGCTGCTGGTAAGAGAGCTCATGGTGTTGTCACTGAAGTGTTTGACGTGTTCAGACTGCTTTGTCACTGAAGTGTTTGACGTGTTCAGACTGCTTTGTCACTGAAGTGTTTGACGTGTTCAGACTGCTTTGTCACGAAAGTGTTTGATGTGTTCAGAAGACTGCTTTGTCACTGAAGTGTTTGATGTGTTAGGACTGCTTTGTCACTGAAGTGTTTGACGTGTTCAGACTGCTTTTATCACTGAAGTGTTTGATATGTTCAGATTAGACTGTTTTGTCACTGAAGTGTTTGATATATGTTCAGACTGCTTTGTCACTGAAGTGTTTGATATGTTCAGACTGCTTTGTCACTGAAGTGTTTGACGTGTTCAGACTGCTTTGTCACTGAAGTGTTTGATGTGTTAGGACTGCTTTGTCACTGAAGTGTTTGATGTGTTCAGACCGCTTTGTCTGAAGTGATTCATGTGACAGTGTGTTGATAGGGAATGTTGTGGTGACTGGAATCTGTCTGCCTGCCTGCCTGTCTTTCTATCTCTGTATCACGTCTTTCTGTCTCTGTATCACGTCTTTCTGTCTGTATCATGTCTTTCTGTCTCTGTATCATGTCTTGCTGTTTCTGTATCATATCTTTTAGCTTGAAAGATTTATTTCAGTGAACAGTTGGCCTTTGATTTACATTGTATGGCAAACTTTTGTGGATATATGTTCCTGTTAATTTATGACATGTTAACGTTTGTCTGGGCTTCGTATAAAAGTAAACTATTCTTGGATAATTCAGAAATATACACAATCACACATCTGCGTACACCTGCGCACACACACACACACACACACACACACACCTGTGCACACACACAACGCATACACACACACCAAAGATGGAAAAATATAACAAATGGAAAGAGGGAGGGACAAGCGTTATAGGTCAGTTTGTGTGTTAGAGAGTGTGTGTGTGTATCAGTGTGTGACTGTGTATGTGTGTTCTACATAGATGTCTATAAGAATGTCAACAGCTGGTAGGAAATTTGCTGAGGGAAATGGTGGAGTGGTGTGAGTGTTGCATGGTTCATGAATATGCAATGATTGATGCAGGATAATTTTTCACTGGTGTCATGGCATTGACAGTCTGTTGATGAGGAATGTTTTGATGCAATGATTGGTGTCATGGCATTGACAGTCTGTTGATGAGGAATGTTTGATACAATGATTGGTGTCATGGCATTGACAGTCTGTTGATGAGGAATGTTTTGATACAATGATTGGTGTCATGGCATTGACAGTCTGTTGATGAGGAATGTTTTGATACAATGATTGGTGTCATGGCATTGACAGTCTGTCTGTTGATGAGGAATATTTTGATACAATGATTGGTGTCATGGCATTGACAGTCTGTTGATGAGGAATGTTTTGGTACAATGATTGGTGTCATGGCATTGACAGCCTGTTGAGGAATGTTTTGATACAATGATTGGGGGTGTAGGTCTCTGTCTTCCTGTATCACTGTTTCTCTCTTTGTCCCATTGTCTGCTATTTCTGTCTCTTTGTCTCTGTCTCTTTCTCTATGTCTCTCTTTGTCTGTCTGCACTGTCTGTCTCTTTGTCGCTCTCTCTCTCTCTCTCTCTCTCTCTCTTTTTGTCTCTCTCTCTCTCTCTCTCTGTCTTCTCTGTCTCTCTTTGTCTCGCTCTCTTTGCTCTCTCTCTCTCTCTCTCTCTCTCTCTCTCTCTCTCTCTCTCTCTCTCTCTCTCTCTCTCTCATATATGGGTTTGTTTTCATTGTGAAAATGTTAGTGTGTTTCTGTGTGTTACATGTCTGTCTGCATGAAGGGGGCTGGGAGTGTGTGTGGGGGGGGAGGGGGGGGAAGGGGATAGAAGGGGGGTGGGGGGGGATGGACACAGTGTTTGGCCAAGCTGTGTCTGTTTATTGGCTTTTACAGATTTACAGTTGTAATGATCACAATTCAGCGTGATTTAATGCAGCTTACAGCTCATTCCCAGTATTTACTTCAGCTCAGTAAAAGAGACCCATGTTCAAGGGGACTCCGTCTGAAGGTCTTTCCAAACCATGCTACTGAGACAGTGCTTACTCCGTTTTCTACTGCTGTAAACAGGTAGTAAATAAAGACTTCCCAGCGCTCACACATCAGGACACAGAATAGTGGCTGGCTGTGCATCACAGCCACAGATGTAAAATCTAGTCCACATCACCTGATCCCACCAATAACATTAACAGTAGTTTGCTTAGGGCTGGCAGTATGTGTGGGGACTCCATAGTGTGCTGGGTAGGAAAGAATATGTGCCTAGAGTAAGTGTCCAGAAGCCACTTGAAACTTTTTTTGTTTGATGGTATTCCAGATTTTGGCAGTGCAACTATGCTCCCTGGTTTTAATAGAACAAATGTGAATATGTATGTTGACTTTCCAAAGAATAAAAGCCCTTGATACATAAAACATTTTTCTGTTCAGTGTTTCGAAAGTATGAATGAAATCATCTCTTTATCTACTATTTTAAGTTTCAGATCAAACCGTCAAAATACAAGATGAAAAAAGAAAGTGATTCATTTATTTCTGTATGACTTGCCAGTAATGATCTCAAAGAAAAGTACCTGGGAAGCTAAAACAACAAACTAATTTTTTCCAAGCATCCTGACTGCATATGGTAAAGGTATCAGGTCATAAGGCAAGGCAGAAGACGAGGAGAACACAGAGCTGTGGAGTCACTGTGGTGGTGCCTGTAGTAGGATCCACCATGATGGTGCCCAACATCTCCCAACACTACTTGCTAAGCATCCACTGACAACAATCATCATTACAAAAGCAGGTGTTCCACACTGGAGAGCGCGAGCACATCCATTGAAACTTCCTGTGAACCAGCTGACTCTAATTTCTACAAGAGTGTGGACATGGAGAGAAAGTTAAAGGGAGGTCATCACTGGTCTTTTATGAACTTCAAAGTGGAGTTCTATCCTGAAGGAAATTTCCACATTGAAATTATTGTGAGGTATTTTTACTGCCTTTTCAAGACCGCAGACTCCTTTCCGATGAGATGGATGGTGTCAAAGGTGCAAAGGTACGAAGTCTATGAAAGAGTAGATAATGTACCAATTCTTTCAACTGTCGTGACAAAATATTTTTTTTTTTTTTTCCTTTTCTTTTTTATTGGCTATAGTGTATTGCAGTAAAGTGAGTGTAAAAACATATTCTATCAAATATTAAATCTGACACGTTCGTTCCCCCCCCCCCCCCCCCCTCCCACACACACACACACACACACACCCTCCCCCTCTCCTTTTCCTCCTTGAGCCCAGCCATACATTTGATCTTTAAAAGAAAGAAAAGTTGGGGGGGAAAACTGTCTGTGCTTTCTGCTTTGTTTTTTTTTGTTGTTTTTTATCCCTTGTTTCTTTCTTTCTTTTTTCATGTGTTTGTCTGTTGGTGTTGTATCATCTGTGGTCTCTCTGTGGCACACGTGCTGCCCTGCTTCAACCCTTCCTACGAAACTATCACCACAGACTCTTTGGGGAATGTTTGACATTGGGTCGTCAAGAGGCATCCCATTAGAAGAGATGCTGCACTGCTTTTGGGTTATTTTGCATTGTGTTCTGCGGTGCCTTTTCTGATCCAACTTACATGGAACACTGCGTACAAACATGTTAAATTGGACAAGAAATAAATCTGATGGGACTCGAACCCACAAGTTCCCAGCCATTGTGCTGCTGTAATCATTGACCTGTGGCAGCTGGCACTGACAGGGCTTCTGTTGGTTTGGCAGGGTACTGGGTTCCTTGCTGTCAGCGCACCTGATCATCCTGGATCCCCAGCAGCCATGGCTCCAATGCACTACGATGGGGAGCTGCTGTCCATGGCCCACGACCTGGCCTTCCGACTGCTGCCTGCTTTTGAGTCCGCCGCCACCAGCATCCCCCATCCATGGGTAGGTGTCTCTGATACTTGTTCATTGGGATCTCCATTTTGCTGACTTGAGATGGAGAAAACTGCAACATGACTGAAAATAAGGCAGAACCACCAATGTAAACACTCAGCATCAGTTGCAGGGGCAATGGTTAGTTTAACCCTTTCAGCCTTGACACAGTGGCTGCATGTGCATACTATCCAGCCTTCGGTGTATGAGCTGTTCATCATAAAAAAAAAAATTTTTTTAAATGGGGCTGCTTTTTTCAAAACTGCCATTACTCTGGATTGGAACATAACAGGGGCCCTCAGTTACAGAAATATGTGTAGATTTAAACATGTTCATTTTTCATTGTTACTTCATTTTCCTGTGCTTGGTTCCCGGATGAATAGGGGCTGAACAGATCTTTCATGACTTCTTTAGTACTTGATAATTCCCATGTTATTGCATTTGTGATAAAATGCAAATAAAACTGAACTGTATTGCAGTTGAGATTATTTTCAATAACTCTGTAAGTTTACATGGCTTTTTTGTGTCAATACTTTAGAGTTATTTGTTAAAAGGATATAACAATATGATTACATGTAAAACTTGCTGCAGTGCAAGGTTGCTTCCTCGGCTCATGATATGTAAATAACACGATAAAAACAAAACTCTCCAAATCATTTGAATTTCACTCACTCAAAGCAGCGCATGACACACACACACACACACACACACACACACACACACACACACAGGCTTCAAAATACTTTCCCTGTACTTATTATCTGTGCATGGAATTAGAGGTTAAATATACTACATTTGAACCACAATTGGTATACGACTGTCACATTGAAGAAAAGAACAACAATCTAATGCTGACAGCCAACTGTGGGGAGGATTGTTCTGTGCATGTTATGGATATTCTTTGTGATGTCTAAGGGAGACAAATATGTCCATTTTTCTTAATTGCTGGTCTGTTTCATATAGTGTATTGATAAGCATTATTTTGCACCTTGTTTTGAGTTTTCATTTGTATTCTTTCATGAGTTGAGGTGTTTTTGTCCAACGAGCTGCTGTGTAGTATTTAGTTTCATGTTGTGTTCATTGGGATGCTGGGGTTTAGGACTTTCGATCTTTTGACTCGGCTTTTGAAAAATTCTTGTCTTTTGTTAACCCTTTTTTTTCCTTTCTGGACTGTGGTTATGTCTTTGTTCAGGAAATGTTTTAGTTCTTTTCCCCAGAAATGGCTGTACAAGGTGGACTGTGGTTATGTCTTTGTTCTGGAAATGTTTTAGTTCTTTTCCCCAGAATGGCTGTACAAGGTGGACTGTGGTTATGTCTTTGTTCTGAAATGTGTTTGTTCTTTTCCCCTGAAATGGCTGTACAAGGTGGACTGTGGTTATGTCTTTGTTCAGGAAATGTTTTAGTTCTTTTCCCCTGAAATGGCTGTACAAGGTGGACTGTGGTTATGTCTTTGTTCCGGAAATAATGTTGTTCTTTTCCCCTGAAATGGCTGTACAAGGTGGACTGTGGTTATGTCTTTGTTCAGGAAATGTTTTTGTTCTTTTCCCCTGAAATGGCTGTACAAGGTGGACACCAACTATCCATTCTGCTATGTCTCTGTGCTCATGTGGCAGAATGTCTGTATATTGTGGCATTTATCTAAATGATTTTTTCTGTCTTTATTTTTTTCTTAATATTTTTTTTTTTAATCTTCACAGAGAGCAATCAGTAATAGGTTGTCATGAGGTAACCCCCAAGAAGAAAGACTACACTGCTCCTGAGTCACTTTAGAGGTGTTCAGTGTTGTCTGTTCCCATCCACCTTAATAAGAAAGACTACACTGCTTCTGAGTCACTTTAGAGGTGTTCAGTGTTGCCTGGTTCCATCCACCTTAAGCAGAAAACAGCCATCTGAGCCCCATAGCTTCAATAATATTTGCATAGTGGCAGATCAAACATGAATGTCCATTATTTTAGATATACCAACAACTTTGAGATTATTCCTATGGAAGACGTCATCAAGCGGTTGTTGTTTATCAGAGGTTTGGGATGGCTGTGTCAGTGTGTTTAAGAAAGTGTGGACGTTGTTTAATTCAGTCTTGTTCAGTATTCCAGTTTGTTTTTTTTGACATCATAGTTCAGTTCAAGTTTCTGCATCTCGGTTTTGTGTACTTTCCACATAGAACTTTGTTTCTCCATTTATGTATTCGGCATCTTTATTTCCAGTGTTCACCAGTTATTATTCTTTATCAGTTATTCAACTTTATTTCAATAAACGAATGTTCAGTTTTCTTTGAAGCGTGACTTAAGTTCAAGTGTGTTTGATCATTCTACTGAATACCCTTGACACATGATATATGGATTGAAAAAAAAAGAAAATCATCTCAGGTTTTGAAAATCAAAGGAGGGGATTATCTCAGCTGTTTTGCACCCTTGTATATGAAACTCTCCTGGTCATTGTGAGACTGCAGCTTTCTTGCCATAGGATGGGGCTGACAGAGTATGTTACCAGGTACTGCTGGCTTAAAGTGACACCTGTAAAATCTCTGTTACTATTAATGTTAAATTGGCATATGTCATTATATCTTTTTAGCGTATTTTACCAAATTTGGCTGGAAAATACAATAATACGTGGAGTACGACAAAAATACAAAAATCTGCAGCACTGTTTTTTTTTTTTTTTTTTTTAATTGTACTATTTTCCTGTTTGAAGAAGCAAATTATTGCCCCTAGTATCCGTTTGCGCACACTGGCTCACACTGTGGTCAGCCATCTTTTATGGTGAGCAACTGACACAGATAGTCACTAGGACAGTGCCGCCACCAGTGAAAAAACGCGTTCATTGCAGTGATGGAAGAGTTAGATATTGAAAAGAAGGTTGCCAGAACAAGGGAGCAAACTTTCCTGAATGCATACCATGCAACTTGGAAGTGCTTAGTCCCAAGCTCAGAAAAGGTCCAACTTTCAGTGTGGTGCACAAAATCGCATAAAAAACAGATCAGAAGTGGTGAAATGAAACCTGTAATTGTACAAGCATTCAAAAAGGGTGAGGCAAAGTCGAGGTGATGATGTGTAGGCTGGTGGCTGACGCGTATCTGTCCCTGTCAAGACTGATCGTCTTGCTCCCTATTCAAGAAGATGATCATCTTGCTCCCTGTTCAAGAAGATGTTTCCTGACACTAGTGACAGCAAAACTGCTCAACGTATGTCTGTCACTTTTACTTCTACTGTTAAATTAGCTCCACTTCCCACACCCCAAAAATGGGGGGGGGGGGGGGGGGGGGGGGGGGGGGGGATGGATGGAGTGGCAGTACAAAGAGAAGTATACATGTATGTGACTGTCACTCTGTGTATGTGTGTGTGTGTGTGGGGGGGGGGGGGGGGGCTGTAGGCATTATGATAACACTATTTTTGTTTTATGATTGTTTTTTAATGAGATGGTCAACTAAATATATGCAGTGTGTGTGTGTAATGCACTTGTGCTAGTTAGTGCGAGTATTTGAGTTTGAGTACAGCACAATGAGTTGGCTGCAAGAATTGCGGGGTAAGATCCATATTATAGTTCATAGTAAGAAACATACTCTTTTTTTGGTCATGGAATACTAAAATTTACTCCATGGAATACTGATGGTTGGATTTTGAGGTAGACAGGTTGGATCTGTCCTCAGAAAAGTAGAGCAGGCTAAGGGTAATGAGATCAACTGCCACCCTCTGCCCCTTCCACACACACACTCACACAAAATCTGTCCTGAAACCTCCAGTTCTTAGGAAACAGAAGCAACATGGCAAGTGGGCATGACTGCCTTGTACACAATTAGAAAATGAGATTGATTCATCAGCGGAGGTGGTTCCGACGTCTCACATGCTGTCAGCTAGCGCCATCTGTCTGCCTGTCCTGTTCAGTCAGGGAGCAACAGTGATCAAGAATATCATAGTTACGGTTGTTGTTTTTTTTGGGGTTTTTTTTTGTTTTGTTTTTTTTTTTTTTTTAATTGTGGCTTGGACAGTATTGGAAAATGGAAATGACAGTTATGATACTGGATCCTGTCTGTCAGAGCAATAGGAAAAAACTGGGCTGTAGATCATAAGTGGATCCTGTCTGTCAGAGCAATAGGAAATAACTGGGCTGTAGAGTATGAATTCCCTGTATTGGGTACAAGAAAATGCACATACATACAGACTCACACACACACACACACACACACACACACACTCACACCGTCATTTGATAAATATATGCATTTATCATTTTATTTGTATTAATGTCTTTTTAATATTTTTTTTTGTATTACTAAATAAACTGCTTCATGAATCATGTGCTTGCGCATATGCTTGTATGCAGGCACTTTCTCTCAGGCGCACATGCACATGTGTGTGCGCATGCATGCATGCACACATGCATGCACACATACAAGCATGCGCGTTCAGCTCACATGGAAATCAACACAAATATGCTGTTCTGTACACAAACGCATGCACACACGCACACACCCAGCATTTACTCCTATGTATTTTTCATCAAAAAACTATTATGAGAGCCCATCATTGTAGCTGTATTGTCCTTGGGTTTTAGACTGGCAACCAAGAATCAAAATTGTCTGTAGCTCTCACCATCCTTTGAAGTCCTCCTCTTTGCCAGCCCCTTCCAGTCATGGGCCTCTCAGCCATTATTCAGATACCTTTTGGTTCTCAGAGAGAAACATGTGGAACTCTTAAAGCACTATTTTTAACTGGTCTTGGACTCATGAACATTTCCAGCCAGCCAGCTTCTGCTTCCCTAAAGGGAATAAGCGAAAGTGGCCAGGGGCCAAGACATGACTGTAGGGTGGATGGGGGAGAACTTGGACCCACTGCTCGGCGAGGTAAATTGTAGTGACCTTGCCTTGTGAAGACTAGTGCTGAATGAGTTCTGCTAGTGCTGACAGCTGGGGGCTGGTCATATATGTTGATGTCATCATTTTGTGAGGAAAAAGTTCCCATGCAAGTTGTGAGCAGTGAGTTTGGACTTCTCAGGTAGAATATCAACCATGACACGTCCAGTGATCTTGAGGGGGGAAAAAAAAAAAAGAAAGAAGAAAGAAAAAAGCCGCCTCTGAATATGGAAATTTGGCTGCATAGGAAGTGGTCTCTCCATATCACAGATGCCTGTATCTGATTCATGCGCATATTGGGAATACAGTGAATGGTGTCTGTCATCACCTTTATTCACATCACACAGGCATTTTAGGCCATTTGGCCTGAAACGTTGAGACAAAAGGCAGCATAACATTCAACCAGCTGTTTTTTTTTTTTTTTTTCTGACTCTCTGTTTTTTTTTTTTTTTTTTTTGCTTTGTTTTTTTCAAACCCAGGTTGTGTTGCAGAATTCATTCTAGGGTTTTGTATGACAGAATAGTGGTTTTGCTTACATTTTGGACAGAGCTGTGGGGGGTGTTCTTCTGTCTGTCCTTTATCAACAGCAAAGTTTAGTGGTTCCTGTCATAAGTCACTCTGGCATTTAGGTGTCTAGAAGGTCAGGTCAGCGCTCATGGCTATGAACGCTTCATAAACTGCTGTCCAACCCAGATAAGTTGTCACAGTTCCATCCATGAATGTTTTTTTCCGTAAAGATAATCTGATCTGCTCCTTTATCAGTTCTACTTTTCCAAGTTTGCTTTAGATTTTTTTTTTTTTTTTTTTTTGGTATCATTTCATTGATGACATGTAGAACATTTCATTCCACAGATTACTTTTTGTTGAAACTTTTGCATGTGAAAGGAGTGGCTGAATTCACATTATGTATTTTTATGTTTTGACAGAAAAATTTAAAAAAAATTGGTAGCCATTTGGTACGGGCCTTTGTAGATGTTCATTCGCCTTCACTTCCGTTTGCATGCAGGTGAACCTGTCGAAGGGAGTACTGGAGAAATGTCTGAAAGAGATGTGCATCACAGGGCCTGGCACTCTGCTGCTGGAGTTGGCGTGCTGTCACATCTCTTGTCTGACCCGGTGTACGAGTTCTACACAGAACATGCTGTCAGAATGCTGTGGAAGTACTGGTCTAACATGACAGGCTTGTTGGGTGAGTTACCAGTGCAATTATATTTTTATTAATCTTTTACCACCACAATCTAACATGTACCAAACCACCCAGTCAACTTTCTAGAGCAGCTGACGAACTCATGAAAAAAAAGGAAAAATTTAAGTAGTGTATCTAGTCAAAATTTCTACCTGTCAGAAAGACATAAAGCCTACATCAGTTGAAAAAAGAGAGTGATACAAACACAAAACAGAAAATCTTTTTCATTTGATCTTTATTAGAACCAGAGATATTAGCATCAACCTGCAGACAAAATTCTCAACTTTTCGACCATTTTTTGCCAAATTTGAAAATCTGTCATATTTGAGCGACTCTTTATTGTCAAACTAATTCACTGAACAGCTTCAGGATTACAGGGATCATTTCTTGCTATTGTGTAGATGAAGCCTATTTGATTTGAAGCTTATATCTGTGTTCATTTTGGCATAACATAAGGCCAAAGTCGTTGAATTTCTCATCAAAATGGCAAACTAGGCAAAATGTGCTCAAAATTTTGAGCAACTGTAGAAATCCATATAAATTTTATCTTCTGATTTAAAACATTTAAACTGCAGTGTGTTCAGCTCATGGAGATCTTTAAAATAACACCACAAAAGTATTTATTTATTACATATTAAATTTTACCACCACCACCCACAACCTCCTCCCTGCCCTGCACCTCCCTGCCCTCCACCTCTTCTTCATCCTCCCACCCTGGGCTTTCCTATTCACCCCCCCCCCCCCCCCCCCCCCCACCCACCTCCACCCCCAGTTCCAGCATTGCACAAATGATCCATCTTGCCTACTTACCACCAGTCAGCACATAAGGCATGTGAACAATCTTCAGTGAGTCAGGAGTTCACAGTCAGAGAAAACGCAGGCATTAGTGAGCCTTATATATTTTCTGTGAATGCTCATCAGTTGATCTGTTGGCAGTGTCCAAAATCTTCCTGAGATAGTTGTCCTAGTCAAGCCAGTGGTAATGACAAACCATCAGTGGATCTGTTGGCAGTGTCCAAAATCTTCCTGAGATAGTTGTTTTAGTCAAGCCAGTGGTAATGACAAACCATCAGTGGATCTGTTGGCAATGTCCAGAATCTTCCCGTGATAGTTGTCCTAGTCAAGCCATTGGTAATGACAAACCTAGCATCAACTCTTGCATTTTTAGAGAGCTGAGGCCATTTAAAGATTGTTCTTTTCTTGTGGGTTTGGGACATGAAAGTGATGACTGCCTTGGAGTCGCTGAGGGTATTCAGCGCTTAACCAACATAAAAATCATTTTCCTACCCCACTGCTACAGGGATGCCAAGCCTAATGTCTTTTGAAATTCAGACTGAAATCTGGAACTTCAATCTGCATGTCTTCCTCCTTGTCCATGAAATTGTCTACAGGCCGTAAAAATTTCTTGTCTTCTCCCTCATCCAGTTGCCAGAAAGGCATGTTGCAAATCAGCAAACCCAGTATCATGTATACACTGGACACGGACTCGCATGTGGACGCACCGACTCGTATTCAAGGGGCAAACAACAGGAAAAAAAAAAACAGCATCACCACAGTTAAAAGTTATTACTGTAATAGATAATCTGGTCCATCTAGCATACTCTTGCACCCTTCCTTACCACATGCATGTACACAGATAAATCACTCTACACATACTGCAGACAAAGAAATATGGGAAAGAAGCATATAAGTGATCATGTGTAGTTATTCATCAATTTAGATAGATAAATGTACAGATGAATGGTAGGAGCTGGTGTAACATTTACTGGATTATTGTATAATCTTGGAAAGAAGGGGGGGGGGGGGGAGGGCTGATCTGTGAAGCATTTATGTATTCATTCATTCTGTTATCTATTTATTTTTTTTTTTATTTATTTCATATTTTTTATTCAAGTGATTTTCAATACCAGCAGCAGTGCGAAAAACAGATCTCTCTCCATGAACCTGATCCTTTAGCTTGTGCTCGACGCATTCCCAAGCACGTTGTTAACTCCATGTGTGCTTCATGATTCTAACTTTGTAAGCCCATTATTTGTAAAGTACAAGTCATCCAAACCTAAAATCAGTTAACATAACAACTGAATCTATTAAAAACGATCTCTGACTTGCCATGTTATTATGCTGATTGGAATGTTAGTAATTCGACCACAAAGGATCGACTCTGAACAAAGCACAAGTGTTAGCAACTTGTGAAAGAAACACTGTCGACCACAGTACGAGTTTAAGCAGAACAAAGGACATGATTCATAAACTAATGAAATTGATTGCTGTTATGCGTGCTATGTCTGCTTATAATATGGTTTGATATCACTTTTAATGTCGATAAAATGTCGATACTTACCAATCGCTTTGAATAGCACCGAACATGGTGTGCACCTCGCTGGTTGAACTCTCCACCATTTTTACCATTGCCAAAGTTGGTTAACCAATGACTATTGCTCTTTTAAGGGAAAGCAGCGCTTCCCTTTGACGTCAAAGAGAAAATGACCAATTAAAACTACAAGAGTAGTAAGAATAGCTCTTCCCTGTGGATGTAAGCTTTGCATAGTTCGGTGCAATATTTGAGGTAGAAATTTCCTTTCAAAGTTTTCAGTAGAAATGTTTAAACGCTTCCTATCATCAAAATTGACATAATTTTATATCATATTGAAGGAAAATAACGTAGGAATAAATCTATGATATTTTTAGTCATGTATCCTTATTAGGGTGGCGAAGCTGAGATCGTGAATCGACCTACTCATCATTTTTTTTCCGACTGCTGAGTATCGACACTGTGCGGCTGGTCAGCACCAATTACCAGTGTATTTTGAAAAAAAATCATAAGAAAAGACTCACTCATTACGCATACAGACAATATACACCATTCATTAGAGAAATATTTCATCATTACTTAATAAGCAGTTCCTTCAAAACAATGCATGCACAAACAACGGGGCAATTGCAATGTCAAAACCATGAAAACATGAGGATCAAAGCAGTCCGTGGTAGAGTTTTTGCCTTAGGCTACCGGTACCTACTATATCTGCCAAACATGAACAAGTGAATCACAAGACAAACAAAACACGACATGTTTCAACCTCATAGGTCTTCTTCAGGCAAGATAAACAACATTCAGGACAACAAATCTGAAGAATGAGCGGTCACTTATCTCACCGAATCTTGTGTAGGATGGGCATGAAATCAACACCCATCTTGTGCTGAATTCAATCAACACCCATCTTGTGCTGAACTCAATCAATGCCCATCTTGTGCAGAATTCAGTCAATACCCATCTTGTGCTGAATTCAATCAATGCCCATCTTGTGCTGAATTCAATCAATGCCCATCTCGTGCCAAAATCGGTGAGATAAGTGATTGCTTATTCTTCATTTTTGTTGTCCTGAATGTTGTTTATCTTGCCTGAAGAAGACCTAAGAGGTCAAAACGTGTTGTGTTTTGTCTTGCGGTTGTTCATGTTTGGCAGATACTGTACTTACATTTTTTTTTTCTTAAAGATTTGTTTAGATCTCCACCTGCAGTCACCTCATTGTCAACTGCTGATGAAAAAATGGTGTGAAAAGAACAAAACTGCAAATCCAAATTGCATCACATTCTGTATTAAAAAAAAGAAAGCTTTAAGCAGACTCTGTTCATGTGCTGTTTATAACTGGCCTCTTATTGTTTATGCCAGTCACAGGGTGAAAAAAAATGATGTCTGTCTCTGTGTTGTTAAAACTGATCACTCATTGTTTATACCTGGCTCAAGATGAAAAATGATGTCTTTTTTTTTTTGTAAGAGATACATACTGTTGATTAATGTCACAAGGTGAAGAAAAAGGCTTTAAAACTTTTTTCAGATTGTTAGGAAGCACATAGTAAATGACATCTGCAAGAAGAAGCAGACAGTTCAGAATTTCATGTCTCCACACAGGAGCCATCCAAAATAACTTTAATGGAAATGAAATGGAGAGTCGCCCTCAATGGGTGGATACGGATGGATAGGTGGTTTAAAAGGTCACAGATATCCCAAGATTTTTAATACATGACCAGTGCATTTTGGTGCAGGAGACTCTGTTAATTTTTTTTAATTGTTCAATTATTCAGCCATCTAGCTGTAAAACTGGCACATTATGGTTCCATGGATTACCTTATGTAGTGTATATGGCTTAGTCCCAGAGCTACCAAATGCTACGCTGTTGGCTTAGCATGGTATGATTTTGTTGACATTGTTACACTTTTGTATTTTGTGATGGAATGCTTTGCCAAAAAAAACAAAAACTGAAAAAAAAAAAAGACAGTCGCCGTGGCGAAGTGGTTAGCGTCACGGACTCCCGGCTGGGGAGGTCGGGTTTGAATCCCATCAGAGTCATGTGGGTTTTTCTGCCCTGACCGGCTCCTACCCAGAGTTAAGTTTGCTGCAGACTCAGTTGGGAAGACTGAGACCACACAGTCGAGTTTCATCCACTTAATGGATGCATTTCTGAGAGTGTTGCTCAAATTTCTTGACCAGCACTGCAGGTGCCTGTATCTCTTGGGCCTGGTTGACGCTGGTATATATTATGAAAGGAAGTGTAGAGTACAGCCCCTGTCATGTAGTCTAAGACCGAAATGGAAATCCGTAGCATCATCTCAATCATCCTCATTCTCATTGATCAAACATAAAAAAAAGGTCTCAGGTTCTGTGGCCCTTCATGCCCTGCACTCATGGTGTCCTCAGTTTCGAGGTCCTCTCCTCGTCTGTGGTCTTGGTTTGGTTCTGTCGGGGTCACCGGTATCGGCAAGTCCATGGGGGCCTGTCGTTGGTCGGACGTGGTGGCGCCCTCCGGAGGGAGAGCACACTCGCGCCGGGCTCCGCGACTAAGCAGTTATTGTCGTCAGTAGGGGGCTTAGTAGGTGGTGTCTTGCGTATGTTAGCTCAGAACAGGCGCCACTGAACACCACCGAAGTGACTCGGCAGCAGTGCAGTGTCTCTGGTGGGTTGCCTCTTGACGACTTGACACTGACTGCTCCCTCTGGTGTGCCAGGGCTGCGGCGGGGCCGACCGGGCTGGGCTCTGGATGGGGTGTCGGAATGAGCGGTTGCCTCTGAGGTAGCCAGAGGCTGGGACAAAAAAAAAAAAAAAAAAAGTGCTTCTGCTTCCCAGACTTACTGGCAACTTAAATAAACAGCATTGTGGATCTGTAGGCAGCAGCCTTTTTTTTTTTCATCAAAATATTGCTGAGTTCAGGAAGAATAAGAGAAAAGAGAAGACAAATCTGTAAGATAATCATGATGTTGTTGGTTTATCAATTGGTTTTGTCGTTGGCCATTTTTTTATTTGTAGGTCAAGTCAAAACTACAGAAATAAAAGCAAAAAGCAAAGTGTGACTGAAAGCTATGAAGTCTGACTCGTCGCATGGCGTACTAGTGCTACACTGGAATTCTGATGACCCCACTTAAATTGTCAAAACTCTTTGCTTTTGCTGTGATGAGACTGAAGGTGTAAGGTGTGTGTGTGCTGCATAGCAGACTTGTGTGGCTTGTTTCTCTCCTTCAGTCTCTGTGATACAATGTTTAATGTTAGAGGCTGGGAGTTTTGAAAATTTATGTCCTGCCGCAGACATTTGCTTGGGGGGTATTCAGTCCCGACCAACTCCTACCAGTAGTTTAGTGTTCTATGGGGTCATACACACACACTCAGATTTCATCTACTTAAAGGATGCATCAGTGAGATTGTGGCTGACACTTCCTGACAAACACTGCTGCAGGTGTGTGTATTTCCAGGGCTTGGTTGATGTTAGGATCTCTTGCTGTTCAGTTTAGAGTGTGTTGTTTATAGCCTAGCCAGCCACACAGCTCATATCAAGGCTGTCAATCCGCTTAAGATGGAAAAAAAAAGACTTAACAAGCAGAGTGAAAATTGTAATTAAAATCTACAATTGTGGGGAATGAAATGAAATAGAAGCAAAAAACATGAATCACTGAACTCCATTGAGGTGATTCGGTAGTAACACAGTGGCTCCTGTTATGTGTCAGCTCATGACTGATGTTGGGTGTTCCCAACAGACTGCAGTGCTGGAGCTGTGGCAGGATGAGCTGGGTGTAGCTGTGGCATTGGGAGTTGCAAAGAGTTGCATTGGAGTTGTGTCACTGAAGAGCTAGGGATGACGAGACGGAAAAAAAAAAAAATGAGGAAACGGAAATGAGAAAAGAACAAAAGGAAATAGGGAACAAAATAATAGGGTATGGCATACTGATGCAGTGATGTGTAATTAAGTCAGGGTAAATGCAAAAACCCTGCTGGTCAAGTTATTTTTGTTCACTGATTTTCTAATGGGCAAGTGGAAAGCAAGATTACTGTTTAGCCCAACTCATATTCTTCTCATACATGCAAGTGTCATATGTACTGTTTATTTGGAACAAACATGTTTTTTTAAGTCTGTCTCAAATGTTTCTTGACGTAATTCAGACAGATGGTCTGATGTTGAAGAAAAGTGTGTAGATGGGATGTAATTCAGACAGATGGTCTGATGTTGAACCTGAGATGACAGCACAGGAGAGTGTGGAAAATATGTAGTGGATACTGTGACAGATTGGCCGCCAGTCAGTGATTGCAGAAGTGGTATTGCATGTTCAGACTTGGAGGATCTGTTCAGGAAGGCTGGCAAGAAGAGAGTTCCATTATGTACTTCAGGAGATGCAAAGGCATGTACACCAAAGTGTTGTCACATTTGAAACAAGGGTGCTTGTGGATATGTCTGAAGCCTGAATTCAGGCAAGTTGATGTAGATTCAGGCAGACTACTGCTCAAAGAAAATAGTCTGTAAGATGAAGCCAAGCTTTCAAATAGATGTTGTGTATCTTTATATGGCCCAGTTGTCTCAGTTTTTCAGGCAAGACTTCAAACCACACAATGCACTCACGTTGAAGTTTGCGAAGACCTGAAGCTAGATGTATTGGCATATATCTACAAATGCGAAGAGACATGTTTTTTGGAAAAATAGGACGTCTCAGAATTTATCTGTCAGTAACCTTTATTTATATTCATGCCACTTTATGGGTTTTAGAGGATGCTGTCTCCATGTGTATGGGTTTTAGAGGATGCACATATGCATTGTTGAGAAAGAAATGTTCAGTTGTTTTGCATTGTTTTTTTTTCAGGGAAAGAGCCTTAATTAACCCTCTTGCATATGTTTCACCTGTATCTGGCCGCGCTGGATGTCTCCCCTGGTGTTTGTTACAGCCACAATTGGCCGCATGTGCTGTGTTAGTTTCCCTCACACACTGCGACCTTGTTTTAAGTCAAGGCCGGCCGAAAGAAATGGGCATTCCTGAGACGTGTCCAGTGAAATCTTAGCAGTAGTATGGGGTGTGGGAAACAATTCATTCACAAGACTAGGGTTGTGACTGACCGCATTCCATTGATTTCTCAAAAAAAAAAAAAAAAATACTAGGAGCAGTTTTAGGCTCTCAAA
The DNA here is from genome assembly GCA_016801955.1 of Conus betulinus. Classification (NCBI taxonomy): domain Eukaryota; kingdom Metazoa; phylum Mollusca; class Gastropoda; order Neogastropoda; family Conidae; genus Conus; species Conus betulinus. Next base: position 85,641 of record JADBJO010007758.1, read on the forward strand.
AATGGAAATGCCAGAGGATTAAACTATTTCACAATTGAACTTGATGATGGTGTGGAAGAATGTTTGTGCTGTTGAAGTTGCCAACATTGTTACTTATCGCAGTCTTTCTCACTGTTTTTCAGGCCATGTGATCAACATCCAGACAGGGGAATGGGTGAACAAAAGGAGTGTTTTCTGAGGGCTGGCATGGACTTCCTTTTACCAATACCTCATCAAGGGCAGACGCTTTCATAGCAGGTCATATGCTGACACACCTCACCTTTGAAGCACCATGGTGCATGCCATTCCATGTGATTCATGATTCAACATTTCATTGTCCATATATTATGAACTGATTTTTTTTTTTTAATGGGTATATATTTCGTCTGCAGTGTAGCAGAAAGCAAAGTCAGTAAGAAGTGGACAGTAAAATGGTTAAAACATTTGAGTCATAAGATAAAAAACAGTATATCATTTAAACTGTAGTAAAGAACTTACTACAAAGATAAAACATCGCATTTAAACCACAGTGAAAAATTTCCTGCAAGAGATGTGCAAAGATGTGATGATTCTGAGATTCATATGACATTTGGCATGAACATTTACATGCAAACTGTATGGAGACCTTGTTCTGAGATGTTCCAGCTAATGTAACTTCGAATTTTTTTCAGATGTGATCAATATTTTTTCATATGATCAATATTTTTGATGTAATCAAATTTAGACATAGACTGTGATAATACACTGTTGAGATCAGTATTCAGTATTCTAGAAAAAGGCTTTTTTTCACTTTGACCTACCTTCTCTTTTAAAAGTTTCAATTTTAATCTTCGTTTTCAATTTGCACTTGACGTGGTGTCCCTGGCTGGCTAGACTACTCCGTGGACTGTGGCCATGGTCAGGGCTGCCTGTCTCAGCGGTGTTCTCTTCATCACTGCATGGCTTGGTTCCATTTCTTTTCCTCTGTTGTTGGTTTATGTGCTGTGCTTCATGGCTTAGCTGAATTAATGCAACTTTTATGAAGTACATTGTGCAGCTTTTAAGGATGCTAACTTTGTGGCAAAGCTGCCTGAGGAAGGATACTCTGACTCGTGCTAGTTCCATGACTCTGCTATTACTGCTGTCTGTAGGCCGCTGTGGCAGATGGATGAATTATCCTCCCCCCCCCTTACTATTATCCCCTTCCCCCCTTGAGAATTGGCTGAACCAGTAGCACTGAAATCTGCAGCTTTGCAAAAAAGTCACCGTGCCTCATGAGAGAGTTGTTCAGTCGTCTGGGCTGCCCTCTCAGATAACCCCGTATGCTAGCTTTTTGTTTGCTGTTCAGAGAGGTCGGCCTGTTTTGTGCACATGGCCTAAGCCCAGCAGCGAACCATCTGGTTGTCAGCTGTGCGTGGCAGACAGCCCGCAGCGAACCATGTGGTTGTCAGCTGTTTGTGGCAGACAGCCCACAGCGAACCATCTGGTTGTCAGCTGTTTGTGGCAGACAGCCTGCAGCGCGAACCATCTGGTTGTCAGGTGTGTGTGGCAGACAGCTCACAGCGAACCATCTGGTTATCAGTTGTGTGTGGCAGACAGCCCAGCGAACCATGTGGTTGTCAGTGTGGTGGCAGACAGCTCACAGCGAACCATCTGGTTGTCAACTGTGTGTGCAGCCAGCCAGCCTGTGAAGGAGAGGCAGACACATCAGCAGGAAGTAGTAAATGCCTTCTGCACTTGCCAGCTAACTGTAATAGTGAAAGGCAAGATGCTGGTTTTCTCCCCACTTGACCTACCACCAGTCTTCTGGCTGAGACAGTCAGCCAAGGTTCTGTGGGGAAGTATGTCATTCAGGCATGTCAACAGTCCCATGGCAGCAGGGGAATGGTTTCTGACCAAAGAACTGCACTTCATTGGGCCAAGAAAGGAAAATGTCATACTGTGGTGACACACTGTCCTAGGGGAGAACAACCTGTCTTTCAGTCTGTTGTGATGGTGAAGTCACACAGTGCAATATTCAAGTCACAGGATTGTGAGGTCTGGTTCTTTGAAGCTGTTTGCATGTTTATTGCATGACATATTGACTGTGGTCAAGTTCAGTTTAATTACACATACATTACTGTGGTGCAGGCGCAGCAGGAGTTATATTCCTGTACTAAAGGAAACACGATTCCAGGTTTGGTCCAAGTGCAAAATAAGAGCAATGGCCATGTGATTTTCTGATTATTTCCTTTAGAGCGCACTGTGCTATGGCTGTTGTATTGAAATATGTGCCCTGTTTTCTGACAGTTATGTATACTTTTGTCTTTTTTGTAGATTAATGTGCATGTTCCACCGGGATACATGCTCATGCACAACGGTGCCTGAATAGCGAGGGTAAAATAAGCAAAGTTCTCCCCATGCTAAATTCACTTCTAACCCTGAAGTTACTAGTGATAGTAGGCAAGTCTGCAGAAAAATGAAAACGGAATTGCATTACAGCCCTCCCTTCTTTTGCACACTACGATGAGCTGTTCACTAATATTGAGGAAGAGAATGACCTATTGAAGACTTTTTTCAGTAAAGGCAGCCAGTCACTGCACACGCCTCACATCACAAGCTCTGAATCAGCCGTGACAGTGGGCAGATGTTAAATACTGTCATCGGTCATTGTGTAGTTCCCATCAGAGGAGAATTCTACTGCATGTTCACTGAACGTGTCTTAACGCAAAAACTAGGTTTCGTTAGCATGTGATATGCATACAGCATTAGATATGCATAGATGGCCTCCTTTTGTCTGGGAATCGGTGTATGAAGAATGTTTCGAAAAGTAACTGTACATGTTAGAAAATGCCATCTGTGTTTGATGTCATCTTGATTGATACAAGCAACTGAATTCTGTTGATTCCCTTTCCCCCATCCCCCTGATCAGTTCCCGCCCTCCCCTCCCTCTAAAAGGATGATGATTTACACTGAAAAAAAGCTGTTGTTACATGAAAACTGGTTACATTTTGTTATTTTGCCGAGATCATGCAAGATGGATTGCATGTACCCTATAAAATGCATTTGGCCTAAGTTTGTAGAATAAATATTACAGAGTCCAGTTGTGTAGGGTGAAATTGTACAGGAGAAAACTTTTTGGGAAAGGTTACAAGACACATTTTTTGGATGACCTTGTCACATGGGTTAATGTGTAAGTATGTAGGAAAGGGGTGGAGTTTCGCACACTTAAGGGTAAAAAAATTGTGTATGAGGAGAGCATTTTGAAAATTTCATTCCTGTTTTCTTGGTTTTAGGTTCACATTACTGAAAAAACCTTTAGAATAGGTATGCTAGTAAGTCCACCTCGGGTTAACATTGGGCAAGATGTCTCCCTTTTCTTCGTATCCTAATGACTAAACTTCCTTGTCAATATTTGTGCAAGGCATCTTGCTTTCTTTTTTTCATTCTCCAGGAGCAGTTTCTTTGTTTCAGTGGGAAGTTGGTTTGTGTTGCAATTGACTTGCCAGACACTGGTGACCATATAATGGAACCTATGACATGGTTACAACATGATGCAAAAGATGTTAAGAGCTCTGGGCTTGTTTATCATTTAGTGCTTGCACAACCTGTTATTTTCCAGTCTTTCTGTTCAGAGAAGGTTTAAGCATCTTCTCTGATGTCTGACCAGGGGATTTCAGGAATGGCAGACCCATCAGTTTGTCACAGCAGCCTGGGCAAGTGTAATTTGTAATTTTCACCCTGACAGGCTCTACCCAGAGTTGAATTTGCTATGGGCTCTATTGGAAAGAGCAGAAGCACACCGTCGAGTTTCATCCACTTAACACACACACCTTTGAGAGTGCTGGTCAATATTCCTGACCAACACTGCAGGTGTCTGTACTTCTCAGGCCTGGTTGGTGCTGGAATGTATTATGAAAGTACGCTGTACGCTGTCAGATTACAGCCCTGTCACACAGTGTCGGGCCAGAAAGGGACTCCATAGCATCGTGTTCTTCATCCTGATCCTCACTGATCTGCACAAAATTTTCAATGTCTGTGGCTGTATCTGCCGCACTATCAAGGTGACCTCCGTTTCAGTTCCTGTCTGTGTCTGTGCCCTCGGTGAGAGTTTGTATTGAAGTCATTGGTGTCAGCAAGTTCATTGGTGTCAGCAAGTTCATGTGGGACACTGGACAGGTGTGTGTGGCATCTCCCACAGTGGGACTGTCTCTCACGCTGGTTTCATGACTAAGTAGTGATTGTAGTCTGGCACCACTGATTCTATCAGAATGACTTGGCAGCAGTGCGGTGCCTCTTCTGCTGGATAGTGTCATGGTCACTTTCTTTTAACCCCTCCCTGCGGATTGCCAGTTTTCTGGGCAGTGGTGGGACAAACCAGGTTCTGATGTGGACACAGAGCTGGAAAGAGTGGCATGGGCGTAATGCCGCTCAAGTTGCACAGAAGGACACAGAAGAAAAAAACAAAGGTAAAAAAACTTTTTCACCCGAGATGCTAAAACAGTACGTTTCAGGTCATAGACCCTTTCTCAACTGCACAGGGAAGGGGGCAAGAAGTAAGAATAAAAGGCTGATTGCTACTCACAGAAAAAGAAAGCAATTAGTAGTAGGAGTGAGTAGAGTTAAACAGTAAAAGGAAGACTTAAAGGGGGGAGGGGGGGGGGGTGGGGGGGGGGGTGTTAAGGAAAAAGGGGAAGGGTGTGTGTGTGTATATGAGCGCCCACGGAAGCATGTGCACATGTCCACCCGTATGTATGTGAGGGTGTACATGCGTGGGGTCGTGTGCATGCGTGCACCTGTCTGTGTGCTCGCACGGTTGTAAGAAGGGGAGGTCAAGTGTGGGGGAGGGAAATTGGAAGGGAAATTGGAAGGGGGATAGGGGGGGGGGGGAATGTGAAAATTACACACACAGGAAAAAAAAAAAGGGAGGGGGAGTAGGGAGACAAAGAGATGTGTGTGTGCGTATGCGCATGCATGTGCATGTGCTAGTGTGTGTGCTAGTGTAAAGTGGTAAGCAGGGAAAAGGGGAGGGAAAAACAAACACAGACACACTGGGGGGGGAGGGGGGGGGGGGAGGAAAGGGGAAAAAGCGAGGGGGGGGGAGAAGGAACGGGGGTGCAAGTCGAGCCGCCGAGTTCATTCCCTTGTGTTCATGCCATACAGGGATGCGAGTGCCAAGACGGGCAATCACTGAAGACTCCATAAAGAGCCTGTAGAGTCCTGTCGACTGGTTCTGCCACACTGCTGCTACCTTGGCGTGGACAATGCAGTGGATCTGCTGGTTGAAGTGGGAGCCAGTAAAGAAGGAGGCAGTATCCTCCTCCAAGTTTGGATGGGATCTCAAAGGTTTTTTTTATCAATGGTCAGGCTCCACTCTCTTCTTGGCTTCCAGATATCCACAGAGGGCAGAGTAGTGATGCCATCAATCAGTGGGGGTTGTTTCTTCTTGTGCTTTAGTGCCGAACTGGCGTTTCCGGTCTTCGTATTAGAAAACTGAAATCCACTCGGTTATTGCCTGTTCCATCAGTTCAGAACCGATTGCACGATCATTTGGTCATATGAGGTTCAGCCTGACTTGGAGTCATCAAGTAGTCTCCTGAGACTGGGGATGGCGCTTATGAATCATGCTGTATTTACTCATCTGAAGTGTAGCTCCATGAATGTCCTGTGTTGAATTTTTTTTTTCTCCATGTCGTTGAGAGCCTGGGATTCACTCTGGTACAGAAGAGCTTTTGAAGGAAACCTGTTTATTTTATTTGACATTAATGTTATCAAGTTAAACACAGGTTTTAAAGTGTTTTTAATCTTAATCTTCTTGTAATGTTTTCAGCCTTGAAATTTTAATTGAAATAAGCATAGATGTCAATCAAGGGTGCATGTCAGGGAGGTTCACTGTTGAAATCTTCCTTCTTTTCATAAACTAAGCATTTTTCAAGGTGAATTTACAAATGTAGCAGATGAATAGAAAATTGACCAAAAAAAATGGACCTGCCTTCACCTCACTCACTTGGTCATGGAGTCACAGTAATCAAGGGTTAAAACAGGAAAGTGAGGGATGGGTCTGTAACAGAATTGCAGCAGGTGTGCCAGATGGGTTTGTGGCCCTGTGGCAAGGAGTTTATAACATTGGATGAATCATGAAATGGCACACAAGACCAGACAGTGTCATCCAGAAATCTGGATAGAACAACATTCATAAATAAAGGTGGCAGAAATAAAGAATACATAAAGTATAAGCAATGCACTCTTTTTTTTTCTGCTGAAATTTCGATGGAATAATATTCATAAATAAAAGAGACAGAAGTAAAGAAATAAAGTGTAAAGAATACACTCTTTTAGTTTTCTTTCTGCAGAAATTTGGTGGAGTAATATTCATAAATAAAAGAGGCAAAAAATAAAGAATAGATGATGTGTAAACAGTCCTGTCATTTGGATGGATAATATTCATAGAATAAAGAGGCATAAAAATAAAGTGTAAACAATTCACCGTTTTCGTTTTATTTCTTAATTAATCTGTGATAAAATGAAATAAATCTTGGTTTAAATGTCGGAAAGTTCAAAAAGGAAATCTGGTCAAATTCTGTTAAGCCATGTTCCAATGCATAAAACAGCAGCTTGTTTGTCCAGTTGGTTTCTCAAATAAACGCCGCATTTTCACTCGTATTTTTTGTGGTAGGTTTTGCCCTTTTCTGTAGAATTTGATAATACATGTGAAAAGTACAGGGGTGTATTCACTGCATTGTGCAGCGAGTTGTTCTTTTATTCATATGTCCAGAATTGTGGCCTGGACTGTACCTTGTTATTGAATTAATTGGATGTCATGTTTATGTAATGAGTATATTGTTTTTTTTTTCTCCATTATGTAAAGTCTCAAAATGGTGAAAAAGCCCAGAGTGAGCTCGGCTATTATGGTTTCTTTGCTTTAAAAAAAAAAAAATTAGTTTGGCCCACCATGGTTTTATTGGTCAAGTAATGAGCATCAGTGTTCACATTGCAATTTAATCTGAAAGTTAAAAACTTTTTTCCTAAAACTTTCGTGGGCCGTATTGTCATCGTTGCACAGGCTCTGTCAACCTCAACATTATGACTGATATTTGGGGGGCAGAAAAAAAAAATCTTGCTGTGCTTGTCTGGCAGTGGGAAGGCCCTGGTCATACTGTTGCTGATAATGATTGAGGATTGTTCAGTGGTCGGATGAATGGTGGCCATGTGGAAATTGGTAATGAGCAGAAGCTTCTGGAAAATGTGTACTGGTATTGCAAAGATATCTTGACTCGAGTATGTTCATTGGTGTTCATTGGTGACCGTTTTTTCCTCCACCTTGGTTCAGGTCAGTTGTTTTTATGGTATGTCTGGTAAAATGTCTGTGTTATTGACCATGGCTTTTAGAAAGAGTTATACTGCTGTCTGCTGTGCCAAAGTAATAATGGTTTTCACCATGTTGATGGATGCTCTGTGTCAACTATAGTTGTGGATGTGGAAGTCATTCATGCTAAAATGAACTACAAACATGAAACTGCAGAAAGATTTGTTGTCTGATTTTGGACTTGTCAGAATGATTCATGTGCAAGCCACCCACTATTCCCAACTCTCCTGGTTACATTGTTTACTGCTGTGACCTGAACACACTCATCCTGTCCTGGTCTCTTCACAAAAAGCATGCAAGACATTACCTGGTGAGCTGAGTTACAAGCTGGATGCGAGTTCAGTTCACAGCAATTGAGGTATATAAGCAAAGTAGCCAGTAGGGTTGGTGGTCGGGGATGGTGGATGGCACACACAAGGATCATTTCTCAGTCCTCTTGCCCTTGTCCTTTCACAAAAAGCATGCAAGACATGACCTGGTGAGCCGAGTTACAAGTTGGGAGTGAGTTCAGGGGAGCGAGTTCAGTTCACTGCAACAAGGTATATAAGCAAAATACCCAGTAGGGTTGGTGGTCGGGGATGGTGGATGGCACACACAAAGATCATTTCTCAGTCCTCTTGCCTTGTCCTTTCACAAAAAACATGCAAGACATGACCTGGTGAGCTGAGTTACAAGCTGGATGTGAGTCCAGTTCACAGCAGTTGAGGTATATAAGCAAAATACCCAGTAGGGTTGGTGGTTGGGGACTTGGGGGGGATGGCACATATACAATATCGATTCATGCAAAAGGGAACTCAACAATTTCCAAAAACACCGACTTTTTTTTTAATGCTGCATCATAAGACAAAGTAGTTGCAAAGGCCACATGACACATACACACAGGCACAGCTGCAACTTCAGACTGTACACTTTTCACATTTAAACTGCAATGTCACTGTCTCCATGCTCTTGAAATCAACCGATTCATTTTCAATGGAAGTTAATACCCCTCTGTAATTTCCTTATCTATATATTGCACCCTAAACTTGAAACCTTATTTTTCTTTTCGATTTTTGCTTATACATTAATTTGGTGAAAGATTACCAATGGAATGATCTTTGAGGTTATCGTTGTATCATTATGTTGAACTTAGCTAGCAAGCTCATGCCTTTCTAGAATAGGAACTTCTCCTAATCAAGAAAATACAGAAACAAATCTTTCTGTTAGTAAAAGAAGCTATAGCATAGTGAAAAAATAGCCATTAGAACAGGTTCCTGTAATTTAGTGTGCCAAAAGATCATCTTGGCATTAACTGTGCAAACTTCCATTGCCTGCAAACACCACTAAAGTGCAGGACATGCCGGTGACCCCCTAACAACAATCAACATTCATGTCGGAACCAGTCCTCTTTGGAGCAGACTAACTCACAAAAAACTTCCAGGTGTAGAGCCTTGACTGCCAGCACAGTGCAAGATCATGCAGTTGATTCCTTGCCTATTTTCTTGACATTCTTCGTCTCCCATTCCATATGACACCTGTCAGTTTCTTCCTAAATTAGAGCAAACTCCCTCCACAGAGAACAACACTTTTTGCTGAAGGACGAAGACCGCCCTTGATGAGCAGAAATTCAAAGAAGATCGCAAGTCATGGCTGGAGGAGACGGGTGCCCTCGACATGGAGAAAGACACACAGACACTGTGGAATCTGACAGGGGTCCTCAATGATGAACAGTACCTTGCACCAAAAGCAGCAACTCTCCTGAAAGACGACGGCCAGATTTACAGTGGGAAAAATGCAGCTGCCCTGGTCGCAGACCATTTTTGACAACGACAGCTCTCTGGATGTGTCCAGGGAGAAGACTGTTGACATCTGAATAAAAATCAAGAGGGAACTGAGAAAGCAGGCACCGACTCCTACCCAGTATGACCTCCAGATTTCACCATCCACGAGCTGAACTGTGCAATCAAGGAACTGAAAATGAAAAAATCGCCAGGCAAGGAGAGGATAACCAATGAAATATGTCATGTCACCTTGGAGACTATACCAAACAGAAACTTTTGGACATTTTCAATCAGTCCTGGCACACTGGGATGTTTCCAACAAGCTGCTGAAAGAGGCCCTCACAGTTCCCATCCTTATGAGAGGGAAAAACAAACACAGTAAGAACAGCTACCATCTTATTAGGCTCCTCACTTGCCTCTACACAAACTATGGAGCGTATTATCCACCTGCGGCTCATAGTTCCCATCCTTATGAGAGGAAAAAAAACACACACAGTAAGAACAGCTACCATCTTATTAGGCTCTTCAATTGCCTCTGCAAAACTATGGGAGCGTATTATCAACCCGCGGCTCATAGTTCCCATCCTTATGAGAGGAAAAAACAAACACAGCAAGAACAGCTACCATCTTATTAGACTCCTAACTTGCCTCTGCAAAACTATGGAGTGTATTATCAACCCGCAGGCTCCAGTACCACCTAGAAAAGTATGGGTCCCTCGCACCTTCACAGTCTGACTTCAGAAAGAACGGGAGCACCGAGGACCAAATCACACTGCTCACACATGACATTGAGGACGGCTTCCAATGGAAGATGAGGATACTTGCTGTCTCTTGTTGATCTTACCAAGATATTCAAAAGGAAGTATGCCTGGAGCCGGAGCTACCTGTTCAACAGGTCAACCCAAGTCCAGCTGGAAGGTTACACTAGTCTCCCATTAAACATCAGAGAGGGAGTGTCCAAGGGAGGAGCTGAGAGAGAGTATCCCAGGGAGGAGTCATCTTGCTGATCCTGTTGACCATCTTCATCGATGATATACTGACTGACCGACTGTCCTCCCATACTCCCCGGGGCACTGCATGCAGACGACCTTGCTGTCTGGACCAAAGCAGAGCATGTGAGCACTGCAAGAATCAGGATGCAGGAGGTCCTGAGCCATATCTCAGACTGGGTGAGAGAGAGAGAGAGGCTTGTCACCACCAACAGGACCAACACTGAAGCCACCTGCTTCTCCCTCTCACCCAAGAGAGAAAGAGTTCACCCTATGTATCAGCTGGCAAGAAATTCCCCAGCAGGTCACCCCAGTGTATCTTGGAATGAAAGTGGACTGAAAACAAATCTGGTCCATGCAGATCAGCACCATACATAGCAGAAACCTCAAGAAAATGGCCCTGATGAAGAAACTTGCAGGAACAATTATGGGGAGCCAGCATGAAAGTCCTAAAGCATGTGTACACTGCAACCGTCAGACCCCCTTATGGAGGCATGAAAACTACTCCAATACCAACCATGGAAAAGACAACAGGCATTATCTCACATGAGGAGGAGAGACCAGAAAAACTACTGTGGCAAAATGAGAAAATCAAGACTACCTTCCCATCCCCTACACAGACCTGTTTATCCATACAATTTTGTTATATTTATCACACATATATTCGTTGGAAATATGATGAATACAACAAACATCAAGAAAAATTCTGGCAACAAGGTTGTTGAGGGGTAATTGCACTTGCAGAGTCTAACCATGACAGAGGCTTTCACTAATGAGCAACAGCTCTTGCTAACTTCTGTGCACAAAATAAACATTAGGAAGTATCTGTTGCTTCAAACATTGAAAACTCCAGTGAAAACATGAGCTTGTGCTAAAGTATGCTGATGAACCCTCCACCTCCTGCTTTTACAGAAATTTGGAATTTTGTACGCACTGTAGTAAATGTGCTCTTTTTTTGTTGAAAGTACGCCAAGAGCTGTTTTAGGGTGAACAGCTCTGATAGTTACAAATGATGTAGTATTCCACTGCTGTGATGCAAACAATGCATGTTTGCTTCAGCATGGTTTCAACTTTCTGTTAAAGTACTCCTATTGTGTAGAAAATACTTAGCTTTTAACTTTTTAAATATTGTGTGCGACCCCTTATTGCCAAATTTTGCTCCAGGGACCAACAGGCCGAGTTGCACTTTATTTCATTTATTTTTTAACATGTGAGCTGGTGACCTACTCGTTTTTTTTTGAATGAACCAGTTTTTTTTAGGAAGAAGAAGATACTCTTATTTTAGATTTGCAATACTCAAAAGTCAAATTTTGGGGTAAACAGGTCTGTCTACATTTCAAGTTTAAGACTTCCACACAGAACAGATTGAAGCAACAGAGCCCACACCACCTCATAAAGGTTCAAAAGAAGAGCCTTTATCAGCCTCTCACAGATTCCAGTCAACCAACTGAGATGCTGCAGGACTGGGAGGACTGGCAGGTGGACATCCCGCCTATTACCTTTAGTATCCTGGTATAACATCCAACATCCACTTATCCACCACCTTTAGTATCTCTGGTATAACAACCTATCACCATCCGCCTAACATCCACCTTTAGTATCCCTGGTATAACATCCACCCTTTAGTATCCACCTATCACCTTTAGTATCTGGGTGTAACATCCACCTATCACCTTTAGTATCCCGGGTGTAACATCCACCTATCACCTTTTGTATCCCGGGTGTAACATCCACCTATCACCTTTAGTATCCCGGGTGTAACATCCACCTATCACCTTTTGTATCCTTTGTATCCCGGGTGTAACATCCACCTATCACCTTTAGTATCCTGGGTGTAACATCCACCTATCACCTTTAGTATCCCTGGTATCACATCCACCTATCACCTTTAGTATCCCTGGTATAACATCCACCTATCGCCTTTAGTGTCCCTGGTATAACATCCACCTATCACCTTTAGTATCCTGGGTGTAACATCCGTAGCATGGCTGGGAACGGGAAAGCAAATAATGCAGTGCGTGTCCAGAAACATTTGCCAGCCCTGTCCCTTGGAACTTCAGATCCAGAAATAACACTGTACCCACGTCCTTCATGTCCCCTTCATCATCACAACTTGTTGGAGAGCAGTGAATCAATGAGACATGCGGGGATCATATAAGACCACTACCTGCTCCGTGTCCTTAGTCATGTAGAACTAGACAGAGAGTAGAGCTTGTATTCAGTTCAGGTCACCAACAAAACAGGAACCTACAGGACTTGGGCTCTCAGTTGTACCTGAACCCTAGTGAGACTTGAATTGTCAGAACACGGTGCTCCGGAACAGGTTCAGGTATTTAGCTTGCTTGTTCCACTCTGGTGGTGAGCCTGAAACAGAAGTAACTGGGTGCAAGTCTTGAGGGAGGTGAGACAGTGAAATATGTCCAGTTGTTATCATAAATCCAAAAACCAATTCTAATGGTAATTTCATAATAGTTATGTTTACCAACCAGTAACACAAAATCTACACCAGCGTTGCAGTATATAGTCACTTGTTGACACATAGCTAACATAGCTCCAGAAAAGAAAATGTATGGGGTATCAGCTTTATGCCAAGTGATGTAATCTTTTTTTTTTTTTGCCAGGGCATAGTTATGTAATCTTGTTATCCCCAGATCATGTGCAGTTTAGTAAGCCATCTGGTCAATTTCCATCATGTATTAATGCTGCTATGAATGTGAAATGGATGTCTGTGACACAATCATATACTTATCACCACCACCATGTTGCCCTTTTTTTCCCCTCAGAGGTGTCAGCTGTTGTCTCAATATTTTACAGAAATTATGTGACTTAAAAACACCTATGCACTGATGAAATGTCATGTGTGCATTTTTTTGAGTAGATGAATAGGCGAGAAAGAGCAAAATCAGTCAGATCTATGTTGCCCATTATTTTGTCATATAAAACTTGTTTGCTCTGATTAGTCGATCATCCTCACGTATTAAAATAATGTTTGAATGTGTGTTAGGTTGTGTGGCCCATTTAGAGAATAAAGACATGTTTTGTTCTCTAGTCTGGACATTACGTCTTCCATTTCACAGCCTTTCACACTACCAGATACTACCAAGATGAACCTGGCAATACTCTTCTAACAGTTTGATAAGGTATACTGCATGGTACATTTGCTGAGCGCTTTCAAAAATTTTTTAGTATTTCTGGAATTCAACAGCCTTCAGTCTGTCCTAGGAAGAGGCCATCTAATTGGGGTGTGGTCTATGTGTGGGGCGCGGTACGGTTTTTTTGCCTCTTACTATGCAAGAACTGGAACTGGAATATTTGTGTACTTGCTGCTTAGCCCTTCTGAACTTGTGTGCTTACACCTTAATTCACTTGAAAATAATCTACCGCACTGCTGGTGTGTATCCGTTATGGGCAAGTGAAAATTGTCAACTGATGATAATATAAAACAGTTCTGGGGAAAAAGGAAAAATGCAAACAGCTTTACTTTACAAGAAGCTATCAATATAAAAAGTCTTTTATGTTAGACTAGTATCAGTATATACTTTGTGCTTTACAATCTATCAGTACGATGCAATGTAATGTAATGTAAAAGATATTTTATAGGGCGCTTTACCTTGTGAGAGCCCAAAGCGCATATTACAGAAAAACATGATAAAATTATAGTCTAATTCAAAGCATGCGCACGCACACATTCACACACACACACACACGCATGCGTGTGCACGTGCGCACACACACACACACCACACCACACCACACACCACACACACACACACACACACACACACACACACACACACAGCACACACACACCAAAAAAAAAAAAAATGATGTATTGATAATCTGTTGAAGGCAAGTTTGGAACTGCATGTACTTGTGTGGTTCATGTTTTCATCTTGGAACACAGTTTATGTCTGCGTAATCCAAGTTGTCACCGACTTTATAATCCTGTATGCTTCACTTCAACCGATTACAGATGTTCCCATCACTGTTTGTGTATGATAATGCTGCTACTGATGTGTCAGCCATGCGTCAATGAACATACAGGCAAGGGAAACCTCCTGCTGGGTCTTCTTGGCTGTGGATGGAAGGAAGAAAATAGGATTGCAGATATACTGTGTATGCTAGGCTGATGTTACAGCCATAGTGAAAACTGCCCGTTCTAGAAGACTTTCCCTATGCCATCAAATGAAAAAAAAAGGATCAAAATGAAAAAAAAGTAACACCTATAAGGCACTAATTCCATTTGTTTCCTTCATAAACATAAAAAGCAAAACAGATCAAATCATCTTCATCCTCTCACACTCCGCTTCATGGTGTCCCATTCTGATCTGTACTGCACAGCCAGGTCTCCTGTACCAGTCCCAAATTCCATGTCATGTACCAGTCACAGTGAAACATATTCTTTAAGAGTGTTGGGATTGCGTGATGTGAGATATAAAACACTTTACAGCAGACTCCATGAAAACCTTGTTCAGAGATGTCCCTCATGATGTGATCTTTGAATTTCTGAAATAATTTACATTTTCATCTGACTTAAGATTTATGGAGGAAAGATTTTTAACAAAATTCCTGGTGTGTTTTTAGAGGTTGTGTTTTAATGAGTTGCGTGAAAGGTTTTAAAAAAGAAAAATTTATACGGCTTGTGAGTTGACTTGAACGTGGTGACAGCCCTGATATGGCCCTTTGCGCTTGGCTGGGCTATAAGTGACATCAACTACTTACCTACCTACCAGTCCAAAATCATCCACGTTGGCAGGAGTTCAGGTGGGAAGGGAGAAAGGGGGCAGGGAGAGACAGCGTTTGTCTTAATGTCCATGAGGAAAGCTCAGTAAAACAAATCATGTGCTTCAGAACTTCACTCAGAATGCTTGTTACCACCACCAAAGAGACTTGGTTGCGGTGCAGAATCTCACCTAGTTGGCAGCCTCAACGCACACTTGTTATCTGCCTCTATACTGTTGGGACTGGGACTGGATACTGAGCTGAGTGAGTTCTATTGTTATAGTGGAGAATTCTTATGGTGTGTGTTGTTTGTGTCTGTGAGAGACAGACTGTATGTGGGTGTGTAGGTGTGCATGTGTAATACCATGGAGAAGGTATAATAAAATGGCAGTCAACTGGAGGATGATAGTGAAGTGAAACTACAAACAACCCTGGTCACAGAGTAACTCTATCTTGTGTATTTGTCAATGTGACCCCCATTTCCAAACGAGCTATACGCAGGGCTTAAAATCCTCCACCACCTGGTGGAACACATACTCTGCCCACCATCCCAAAATTTCAACTGAAATAGGAATTGAAACATTCCCACAAAGTCTTCATCATGGGGGGGGGGAGATGTGAGATTGGGGAGGGGGAAGACCGGAAATTTGGGGAGGGGAAGGAAGGTAGGACTGACGGTGGGGAGGGAGGGGAAAAAAGCCCACCTAACAAACCAACTCTCACGCCTATTGTCACGCTTCTTGGCTTCCCCCCGTGCCTTCCTTGTGGACTCTTTCTTTTTGCTATAAGGCTGGCCTTATTGGGGACTAGCCAACTGGTGGGACGATTTTGTAACAATTTCTACATACAACTCTATGATGCCGCCTCTGTCTGTCTCCTCCACCACCACCCCCACCCCCCACCCCACCCCCACTCTTCGCTTTTTCTTTCTCTCTTTGGGAAAATCTGAAAGAAAGGAAAATTAATGAAGTTTTAAGTCTTTTTTTTTTGTTTCATTGATGTTGTTCTCTTTTGCATAAGAAGCACATTACCAGTGTGAGAGTGCCAGTTCACCACACATTAGAACATTAACAAACCCCGACATTTTGTATCAAACGCCAAAACACTCAAATCAGCAAGACTGTGTCCATTTGTAAGACAACATACAGACTATGCATGGTGTGTAAGGGACTGCTTCGAGAAAAAAAAACAAAACAAAAAAGAAAGAAAGAAAAAAAAAGAAAAGAGCTAGTAGTGGAAATTGCTTTTTTTTTTTTTTTTTTTTTTTTTTTTTTTTTTTTTTTTTTTGCAGATGAAGAGGACAGTGTGAAGCACCAAAAAATGAAGAGGTGGATTTCGGCCTCAGAGAAAGGGGAAAAAAAAAAAAAAAAGGCCGAAAAAAAATCACCGCCTTAGGTGCTCCACTGATCTGATAGCTAACTGATGTCACAAAAAGAAAAAAAAAAGTCTTCATGAAATGCGATTCCCTGAATTTTCCATTATTTGGTGAAGATAACCATCTGTCATATACCCCAAATGAATAGCGAATGAATGCTCATATAACAAGTTAAAGGGCCTATCGTATGCCAAGTTTCACTTCTGGCACAATTTTCCAGGTGGGAAATGTCTCAAAGAATAAAAAATGCACTGAATACGGTGGGGAAGAGGGGGACAGTAGGTGGGGGAGGAAGTGGGATTTGGGCAACGTCTTCCATATGACAGCGTAATAAAAGACGCAGTTTGTAAGATACATCCGAAAATTCCTTAGGGACAACTTGAAAAGAAACATCTTTTTGAGGACATCTGGAAACAAGGCAATTCTCTCAACATGTTTTTGTGTTGCTTAGGCATAGTCTCATCAAAAGCCAGTTTGTCTGTTACTGGTTGTATGAAATATGGAGTTGGAAAAAGTTATACCAGAAACATGCTGTTTTAGTTCGTCGAGATTTACCTGAGACATCATTTAAGTGCAGTTTACCAAGAAGTCCATTTTTTGTCTCGAAGTGTCCGCCTGCAGGATGTTGTTTAACATGGAAGGTACCAAGTCTGGAACAAAAATACATTATTTTGATTAATTTACATAAACACTGAACTGACCCCACAGCAGCATCTTCGTGACATCATTTAATAATGGCCTTTCAGCCCTACTGTGACTGAGACACAATCTCAATACAATTACTGATTTTCATTGACTGTGTGAAGAAAAGACTGAAATATCCCTGAAAATGCATGGCTTCTTTACAACAAAACAACAACAAAAACGAAACAAAACAACTTAAACCAGACAAACCTGAGCATACTGCCCACCCCCCCCCCCCCCCCCCCCCCCAATTCTGAATTTTGAGGGGAATCCATAATAAGAGCAGGGCATGAAGGGCCACAGAATCTGTTGTCAACAATGCTTGAGAGATACAGGCACCTGCAGAGCTGGGCATGAAAGCTAGGCAACATTCCCTAAGATATGTCCATTATGTGGATGAAACGCTGCTAGATCAGTACATGGTTCCATTCTTCCCATCAGAGTCCATGGCACTCTCTCCTTTCTGGCAAGGCCTAGCCAGGTGGAAAAATCCAACAAATGAATGCTTCCCTCAACAACTGAACCTGCCACTTCCACCCTGCAAGTTTGTGACACTAACCTTTACACCTCAGAGGCCGATGAATCCTACAATTTCTTTTGTCAATAGATAAATATACTACTATGATCATTATTGTCACTATATGTGACAAATCACTGCAACCGGTTTACAGAAGGATAATTTATTGAACGCTTAAATTGGAAGACAGATTTAAGCTGAGAGAAAGTCTAATATTCATAGATATGTATAATGAAAACAAAAGCAGTTTGAATATAGCTTTTTTGTGTGTGATGAAAACGCATTACAAAATGCAATTCGGGTTTGGTCAGCCTAAAACAAACAAACAAAAACCACATATGAAATTCTTCGAAAGTTAAGAACCTGTCACATGACCAGATAAAAGGAGACATACCCCACATGAATAGTGAATGAATGCTCACATAGCAAGTTTAACGGACCCATCATGTGCCAGGTTTCATGTCTTGTAGGTAGTGGCAGCTAAAATCTTTGTAGGAGAAATTACTTTTTTTTATATTCTTATACAACTTAAACTAACATTTCACAAAAAAAGTAATATCTTCATCAGGTCTGGAAATCTTTGACGGGAGAAATAACTTTTTTTTGTTCTTACACTTAAAAAAAATTTACAATTCACACAAAAAAAAAGAGTAAGTGAATATCTTCATTAGGTCCAGAGTTATGGGCCGTTGAAAGATAGGGGGGGTGGCGAAAATGATCCCCAAAGTGAAATATGGCCCACTTTTAGCCACTCTAAAATCATAATTTGCTTTCACTGCCAAATCCAGTCTTAAAAGGACAGCATTTCCAATACTGGGAAAGCTATGTTCCAAATTTCAAGCAAAATTTGCTTTATTTAAAAAAGCATATACGAGACAAAGTTAAAAAAAAAAAATCTCGATTTTGAGAATGGTCGAAATTGGACTGAGAGCCATACTGAGGGCATGACCATTTTTTCAGAGCAATACTATTGAAGAGAGTCAGTACCTGCAGTTTTGACTTTCCTATAGATGTATTTATGCACTGTTTTTTTTCTCACTGACCTGAATATACTTTTCATGGTAAACCCAGCCTTCAAACTTCAGAGAAATGCAAATCTGTCAGTTGCGGACATGATCAGCATCATATGCACCAACAAGATTAGAAGAAACATAACTTTTGAACTGTCTGACAGATTTCCATGAAATTTTGGCACATGGAAGACAGAGCAAATCTTCTTATTTAACGTAAGTGTACAATCCATATTATGGAATGTGATAATTTCATACACATTTTCTTTACTGAACAATTCAATACGCAACATGTTGACATCATGCATTTGACGCATTGCATTGTCCATAGCTCACTAACTACAATAGTACAGGACAGTCTTAACTACGCTTTGACACAAAATGCTTTGTATTCCATTTTAATGTTTTTTTCATTGATCCAAAGATCTTTTCATGTTAAAAATAGCCTTAAAATTTCAGTAAAAACCAGGTTACTGGTGCAGACATGGGCAATGTGAAATAACTAAAGATGGTCAGAAACAAATCTTTTAAACCATTTGACTGATTCAAATGAGATTTACGTACATGTAAGATGGTACAATTCTTGTTAATTTTTCAAGATATGCTAAGCGTCAAAAGAATATGATGATATATATCTCTCTTTATATATCCGTGTGTGTGTGTGTGTGTGTGTGTTGTTGTTTTGGGGGAGGATGGGGATTGGGGTTACAGAACATTTCAATGTGTTAAATGTTGTCAGTAACTCACTAGCAACTAGATCAACTCTATGTTGCAACAGAAAGAGTAAAGTCCAAATACACAATCACACATCCCTTCTTTTGCATGTTTCAGAGTTATGATTTTCCTAACAGCTTGCTATTGAAAGACTTTGCAAAATACACAACTGTCAGCAAATATATCATCTTCTGAAATAACAAACATGAATAACAAATAATTAAGTTATCATGCAGAATTCATGAAAAAATAGGTGTGCTCACATAAAAGTTGATCCGTATGAAAACTTGTTTGTTCACACACACGCACACACACACAAAGCACACTCTTGACAGCTTCTTTTGTGTGTACTCAAAAAAACTGATCTAAAATGCAAGTCACAGTCCACAATGAAATCTTCCACCACACATGCATGCGTGAGCGCGAGTGCGCGCACACACACACACACAAACACACAACACACACAGTGGCACACATACACATGAAAGCCTAAAGCTGGTTTTTTCTTTCCTTCTTTTCCTGCTTTCTTTCTTTCTTTCTTAATTTGTTTTGTTTTGTTTTGTTTTTGTTTTTCTTCTTTTGTCTCCTATTTATATCATGTATATAAAACTGCTGAATATTAAAACTCAATATGCATGTGTGTGTGTGTGTGTCTGGATGTGCATGCGCACGTGTGTGTGAATGAAGACTCGTGTGTATGTGTGTGAAGTGGAAAGCATAATTTCAAGCAATTTGATTAAAGACCTTGCACAACTGTT
Source organism: Conus betulinus (assembly GCA_016801955.1). Lineage (NCBI taxonomy): Eukaryota > Metazoa > Mollusca > Gastropoda > Neogastropoda > Conidae > Conus > Conus betulinus. The sequence goes on from JADBJO010007758.1 coordinate 105,473, forward strand.
CATTGGCATTTTTCATAGTTGACAGGTAAGACAGGTACGCTGCATATCTAAAAGTAGATATAATTTATAGTAGTGAAAACAAATTTCCATCTAATTCCTTCAAAAAAATTTCAGATATGCTTTTACTATGTTCTTCTTTTTCAATTTATTTCTCTTATACCTATGTTATACATCAAAATTATGCATATTGTGGTCTCCATCTCTGAGCAGACGACCTGATAAAACAATTTTAGAGTGACTTCCCATGGCATAACTTCATTCACCAAGAAAATATTATTTCAAAATATAAAAACGCATATCATATTTGCGAAACTGAAAAACTATAATTTTTGTTCTATTACAAAAACAAGCTATGTATGAATTTTTTGGGTAACAAACTAGATTTTGTTAAATAGAATATATCTCAAGAGACCTCTCTTTAGCACTGACTCAGTCAAGGCCGAATCTGCTGACTGGGAATCGTTTGATTTGATTGGAAACGAAATTAAACACTTCTTACCAAATATAACTACTTATTTTTTGTTCTTACATGAAGAATTGGAACTCAGAACCGCTAATCCTACCCACCTAAACTTTACTGGAATAGCTCAACTAGAAAAATCAGAATTCTGTCAATATTGTCCGTCCAGCTGTCAGCCTCAGCGACAGGCATTGTGTGAGTTTGACTTTCTCAAGTGACCAATGGGCGCCTCGCTTTTCAGTGTGAAGGCAAAATCCCGGAGTTTTGTACATGTCTCATTTGCATACCACTGGAAAGAGAAAAATTTGAGCTTTCCAAATCCAATGTGTGTTGGTGTTTAAAAACGAATGTAGGTGTAAATCAGGTTTTAAATTTTGAACTTGAAAAAAAATCAAATGATTGATTAAAATTTGCGTCTCACAGTATATCATTTTAAAGAGCATGATCTTAGCTTTCCAATGATACTATTTTTGAAAGTGTAGGTTGCATGGGAAATTGTCCCTACGCGACTGAGTTGACAAAGTGTTTCCAGACCATATGCCATGGGTGCGCGAAAACACAAAACTTTCTTATTTTTTATACCGGCGTTTTCCCAATTTGCTCCTCACAAGCAACAAAACAAATATAACAGATTTACAGTAGAAACATTCCTCTTTACTTCGCAGTAAGTTTTGTGTCTGTAGGTGCATGGTTTTTGAATGAGACACTTCAGAACATGAGTAGAATTTTGCACTTTCCGCTGAGTGCATGGTCAGATCGCTGACAGCTGTCGCTACCTACTTCTTGCACAATTTTCCAGGTGAAGATATGAGGGAAGAGATCTACTGAACAGGGCTGTAGTCCGCCGAGATTTACCTGACACACATCACTGAAGCGCAGTTCCCAAGGAGTCCATTTTCTGTCTTGAGTTGTTTACCTGCAGGGTGTTTGCTTATCGTTGAAGCTATCAAGTCTGAATAACAAAAAAGACATACATTGTTTTGATTAATTTACATAGGCATTGAGCTGACCCCATAGCAGCATCTTTGTGACATCATTTAAT
>JADBJO010007759.1:0-22500 GCA_016801955.1 Conus betulinus
AGGAGAGAAAGATTATTTGTTATGCGTATACAGCAGCGAGAGGAATGCTTGTACGCAGAGAGAGAGAGAACCTACCGAACATACATTAGGAACGCTTTGGTGTAAAGACCGTGGCGCGACCCCAGATGCAGATGCACAGATGCACAATTAGTCACTGGGAGAATGACTGAGAGCTATACTTCATAGCACATTCTAACACACACACACACACACCACACACACACATACAAACACAAACACACACACACACACACACACACACACACACACACACACCACACACAGTATTGTATATGCGTAAACAAATGTGCATGCACGCGCGCGCACACACACACACTCCTTCTACCTGTCTCTGTTCTTCACTCATGTATAACATATATATGTTCAACCGTCATTACACACACACGCGCGCGCGCGCGCACGCGTACACACACACACATGTACACACAAACACGCACACGCGCGCACACAGACAGACAGACAGACAGACAGACACACACACACACATACACACATTCTGTCCCTCACTCATTCGTTCAACTGTCCTTATGCCTCGATTGACCAACAATTCAAAAAAAATTTAAAAATGAAAAAAAAAAAAAAAAAAAGGGAAAAAAAAAAGGGAAGGAGCAGGGACGAAAAGAAAGAAAAAAAAAAAGGGGTGGGGTGGGGTGGGGGGGGGGGGGGGGGGGGTCGGGTGGGAGGCGGTTTCATAGTGGGAGGGAACACCACCACCGAAGAACAAGAGCGCCCATCTTGCGCCGAAGTTGACGAGATAAGTGATTTTCCTCGTTCTTTTATTTTCGTTGTCCTGATTCGAGTGTTGTTTATCTTGCCTGATGAAAGAACCTGAGAGGTGGAAAAACGCGTCGTCGTATTTTGTCTTGTGATTCGTTTTTCCGTACTGTGGGGCGGAGTGATTTCAAACACTTTTTAAGACTTGTAACAACCGAGTTTTGTTTGAAGAGCAGGGTCTCTTTATGCAGTCGACCATTTGTTACGCCTTTATCAACTCCCCTGTCATCTCCAAAGGGGGACAATTCTCTAGGCCCACGTTGATTGTGTTAGTTTTGTTACATTCAGGTGTGTAACCTTCGCACCCACTACAGATGATATGACAGACGGGGATCGCCATATCTGGGAGAGAGAGAGAGAGAGAGAGAGAGAGAGAGGAGGAGAGAGAGAGAGAGAGAGAGGTGGGGGGATGGGGGGTGGAGTCCTATCTTCCACAACAGTGACACCACCAGAAACAACATCATATACTGCAGTGGGCAGCAAACGAGTTTGTATTCTGAACAGCCGTGACCAATGCCACCTCACCTTGTCAGTACACTGTAGTATTTGATTCGAGCCTTGACCATTTAAAGTCTGGAGTATACTCTTCATCTGATATTTGTTGTTGTTGATGTTCTTTCTTAATCCCTCCCCCACAAAGGGGGTTCTTTCATCCAGTAAAAAAAAAAAAAGAGTATATCAAATGCAACAAAAGGAAAAAAATCAAACAGGAAAACAATCAAAACAGACGCAAGCCCCCCCCCCCCCCCCCCCACAAGCCCCCCCCCCCCCCCCCCCCCCCCCCCCCCCCCCCCCCCCCCCCCCCCCCCCCCCCCCCCCCCACCCCCCCCCCCCCCCCCCCCCCCCCCCCCCCCCCCCCCCCCCCCCCCCCCCCCTACCACTTCCAGTCCAGAATTTTTTTTTCTTCCCAATCTCCTGCTTCATCTCTCGCCTGAGGTCAGTCAACTTTCAACTAGCCGTGTTTGTCCAGTTAACCTTGTCTAACCTCACCCCCTCCCCCCTCCTGTACCCCCTCCCCCCTCCTTCCCCAAGCTCGCCATGTCGAATGACGTCACGTGAGGACCTGACGGGCACGAGGAAATGAAGTAATGGCTGGTGCCAAGAAGTCCTGGCCCTGACACCCGAACCGGTCGTTTACGGACCACATGCCGACAAATAATCATCAATCCGGAAGATCTCCTTGACAGTGAAACCAGACGTGGTGTGTAGTCGTAAGGATCACCTGTCACCTCCACCACTCCCCCCTCCCCCATCTCCTCCCCGTCCCTCTGACCTCCTCCCCGTCCCTCCCATGTCCTCCCCGTCCCTCTCATCTCCTCCCCGTCCCTCTCATCTCCTCCCCGTCCCTCTCATCTCCTCCCGGTCCCTCTGATCTCCTTCCCTTTCCCTCTCATCTCCTCCCCCCGTCCCTCTCATCTCCTCCCCGTCCCTCTCATCTCCTCCCCGTCCCTCTCATCTCCTCCTGTCCCTCTCATCTCCTATCTCTGATCTCCTTCGTCCCTCTCATCTCCTCCCCGTCCCTCTCATCTCCTCCCGGTCCCTCTGATCTCCTTCCCGTACCTCTCATCTCCTCCCTGACCCTCTCATCTCCTCCCCGTCCCTCTCATCTCCTCCCCGTCCCTCTCATCTCCTTCCCGTCCCTCTCATCTCCTCCCCGTCCCCTCTCATCTCCTCCCGTCCCTCTCATCTCCTCCCCCGTCCACCTCATCTCCCTGACACTCTCATCTCCTCCCCGTCCCTCTCATCTCCTCCCCATCTCTCTCATCTCCTCCCCGTCCCTCTCATCTCCTCTCCCCGTCCCTCTCATCTCCTCCCCGTCCCTCCATCTCCTCCCCGTCCACCTCATCTCCTCCCCATCTCTCATCTCTCCTCCCCGTCCCTCTCATCTCCTCCCCGTCACACCTCATCTCCTCCCCGTCCCTCTCATCTCCTCCCCATCTCTCTCATCTCCTCCCCGTCCCTCTCATCTCCTCCCCATCTCTCTCATCTCCTCCCCGTCCTCTGATCTCCTCCCCATCTCTCTCATCTCTCCTCCCTGTCCCTCTCATCTCCTCCCTCATCCCTCCCATTTCTTCCCTGTCCCTCTTATCTCCTCCCTGTCCCTCCCACCTCCTCCCTGTCCCTCTTATCTCCTCCCCATCCCTCCCATCTCTTCCCTGTCCCTCTTATCTCCTCCCTGTCCCTCTGATCTCCTCCCTGTCCCTCCCATCTCCTCCCTGTCCCTCTCATCTCCTTCCCAACCCTCCCACCTCTTCCCCGTCCCTCTCATCTCCGACCAAAGCGACTGGGAGAAAGAGCAGCCTCTTTCGCTCCAGCCCCTCGCCACTACCCAGCTTTGTCGGACACAAGCAAGGTCGTTCTGTTGTCACTCCCGAGAGGATGCATATGTCTGTCACTGGAAGGCGAGGGGTGAGTGGAGGGGGGGAGGGGAAGGAAGGCGGAGGAAAGAAAGGAAGGTGGGTGGGTGGAGGGTTGCTTGTGTTGGGGATGGGGGTGGGGTGGAGTGGTGTGGGGAGAAGGTGGACAGAATAAGCCCGTGGATGAAAGCTGACATAGAATCCACTAGTTGGCAAGTTCAGGCAAAGTACACACACACACACACACACACACACACACACACACACACACACGCCCGCACAAGCTCAACACACACACATGCATGCACGTTTACATGCACGGAGGTGTGCGCGCGACACACACACACACACACACCACCGGAGGGCGCCACCCACCGCAAAGAGAGTCCCCATAAATATACTGATATCGCACGAGCGCGCGCGAGCGCGTGCGAACGCGCGCGCACGCGCACACACACACACACACACGCTTCAACGCATCAACACACACACACACACACACACACACACACACACACACACACACACAAAACTGACACGCGCGCTAACGAACCTACGCACACACACACAGACACACAAAAACACACGCGCATGCACGCATGCATACGTACTGACACACACCATGCAGAGAGCACCTCCCCATTCGTCCAACTAGACAGCCCATTAATACACCGTTACCTGTGACCCTGACAGAATCAAACCAAGGCAACGGACGTGGAGATGTCAATTACGGTGACATGCCGTCACCATGACAGCAGGGCATGAAGGGACACATCACTTTTTTTTTTTTTTTAATGCTGATCACCGAATATGAGGATGATGAAGCTGACGATGCGGATTTCTGGTCAAAAACTGCATGACAGGATTTATTTCACAAATATTACGGCGTCAACCAGCCCCGAGAGATGCAGACACCTGCAGTGTTGGTAAGGGAATTTGAACCACACTCCCCGAGACGCATCAGTTAAGTGGATGAATGAAGTTCAACTGTGTGGTCCCAGTCTTCCTAAACTGAGCCCGCAGCAAGCTCAGCTCTCGGTAGGAGTGGTCAAGGCAGAGAAATCCCACCAAGAAATGGCGCTCAACCATGGTAGTCGGCAAGATTTCATGACAGATCTTGCTCACTGCTTTCATATCCAGTTCCACAGGTCTTCTCCGGGTGTCCCCTTGGCCTGTCTCTCCTTCCTTTCCCCGGGCGGTACCTCTCTGAAGGCAGTATGTGGACGTCTCACCCATACCCAGCCATCTCCAACGTTTCTGTGTCACCTCCTCCTCCACCACAGTTAATGCAGAGGCTTGTGTGTCAGCTCACTCCTTTATTGAGCGACACTCCGTTCCCTGATCTTCAAATTAAAGATGAACAACAGGGGGTCGAATCCTGCGTGTATCAAAACACGTTGTTCTGGAGTAGAATTCCACCCACGTGGTATTCTAGGCAATGTCTCCTTCCCGGCGGCCTCGTCGTTTTCATTCAACGACCATCTTGCGGCAAAGTTGACGAAGATAAGTGATTGCTCGTTCATTTTCGTTGTCCTGAGTATTGTTTCTCTTGCCTGGAGAAGACCTAAGAGGTCGAAACGCGTCGTGTTTTATTCTGTGATTCGTTTGTATACGTTGTTCGGTGGAGTCATAATCAATACTTTTAAAAACGTTGTTCGTGTCTGTCCCCGGCGGGGGGGGTGCTAGATGAAAAACTGACCTGACATAGCTAGCTCCCTATGAAGTACTGGCACTGGAAGAACGGTGAGACGAGACGTACCTAGATGTGGCTGTGTATAAAACACTGTGTGAACGACGTGGGTGGAATTCTGCTCTAGAACCACAGTCAAGGATTGTTGTTTTAAGCAGACTCCGTGTCCCTCCATGACTAAACTGATTGAGCTAGAGGCCTAAAGCTGATAGAAAACTGTGCCGTTTGGTACACGACCTACACGAAAATGTGTCTGAAAGTTTCGTGGTGAGCCGAGATAGGCTCATACAGCCAGCATGACTTGACTTCAGCATTGTAGAAGTATGACGTCTTTTCTTAGAGTTGTAGAAGTATGACGTCAACAAACATTTGACGTCAACAACTGAGTCTCTGAATCAAGTGGATCCAAACAGGATAATAGATCAGTTCAGGGGGAAAAAAAAAAAAGTTCAGGGGATGTTACCACCTGCCTTCCACAGCGAACAGAATTACCCTTTTTCTTAGAGATGTAGGTTTTTTTTTTTTTTTTTTTTTTTTTTTTTTTTTAGACGTATGACGTGAACAAACATTTGACGTCAACAACCGAGTCTCTGAATGAAGAGGATCCAAAACAGGATAGCCCGATAGATCACTTTAGGAAAACACATTCAGGGGATGTTACCACCCGTCTTTCCATAGCAAATAGAGTTACCTTTCTCAGTTTATGGGTCAAACAAATCGATTTATAGAATCAAATGCTTGATATGAAGCGCCAACCAAATGATCGGTCGGAGTGTCAATGTCTGCATCACAGGCGCACCGTTTCACACCCAAGTTTTAGCATGAGTCTCGCTCTGATGGAACCGTCAAGCTCACTAAGGGAGGAGGGGAGGGGGGGGTGGGGTGAGGGTGGGGGGGGGGGGTTAAGGCGGGGGACAAAATGGCTTTGGGTGTGCCTGCCATCTGTCCTATGAACACAGCAGGGTCACTCTCGCTGATTCAGAGCTTTAACACCGATTGCCTCCCTAACGGATTTCCGAACATCGTCTGTAGCGTTTGGTGTATTCGCGGCGGTAAACGCTGAGAGACGATCGCATGGAAAACACACAGGGCCTATGATTGATGAACATCATTATCATCCCTCTGAATAACAACAGTATACATTCCATAAATTAAAAGAGAGAGAGAGAGAGAGAGAGAGAGAGAGAGAGAGAGAGAGAGAGAGAGAGAGAGAGAGAGAGAGAGAAGAGAAGAAGAAGAAAAGAAGAAGAAGAAGAAGAAGAAAAAAAAAAAAGAAGAAGAAGAAGAAACAGCCCACACTATCCTCAGTAGCACATCGGCAGTTACATTATTTCATACTATATGGTCTCTCTGCCCCCCCCCCCCCCTCCCCCCGTCCGTCATTCCGCCTCTCTCTCTTTCTTTCTCCCCAACACACACACATACACACACAGAGGAGATAGGCAGAAAAGCGAGGGTCCCAAGTTTAGAGAAAAAAAAAAGACCATTCCAAATGACAATGTAATTGAAACAACAACATGGCAGCTCGCCATACTCACTTACGTGAAGAGCAGATACGTAAATAACAGCTGGTGGCAAACCAACTAACGAACACACCACGTGGCCACTTAAACCCAAGTAGAGAGCTGGCGAGCGGAGTCACGTAGCAGACGTGACGACCGCATTTATACCACGTCCTTGCGCATGCGTCGTAGAAAGCTATCTTTGCCCGCTCCACCCTCCACACGTTCTCATAACCTCAGCCCCCGCCCCTTTCCAACCCTTTACTCCCCCCCCCCCCCCTTGTGTATGTGTGTGTGTGTGTGTGTGTGTGTGTGTGTGTGCGTGCGTGCGCGCGCGCGCGCGTGTGTATCTGTGTGTGTGTGTGTGTGTGTGTGTGTGTGTGTGTGTGTAAGAGGACACTAACATGACCTGTCAGGAATGAGAAAGACCGCCTGGACTGTGTATTTTGCCATGGTTCTCGCAATGAAACGACTTGTAATTTCTGTAAAGCTGACTGGTGCCATATAAAGCAAACTGTCAGAGTTGGGACAGACAGGAAACACAAATATACTTCAGGGTTTTCTATGGCAGTTATGACTGCAATAAAGCCTTTCTTCAAAAATCTTGCCATCACCAACTTGCTTGAAAAGTGTCTTGAGGACTATATACAAATCCCAAATGTCTCTCCAGGAGTAGAGAGAAAAACGTTGCTCTAACAGTAAATTATGGGCTTATAACGAGTCGATGATAGTGTTGCACTGGCTCTCTGTACAAATGGGATTGCTACTTCTCTGTGTGAAAGATGCTGGGAGAAATGGGACTTTTTCGTCTTTATGATCAAAGACAGTATGCGTAAGGCCTATACAGAACGCTCGAAGACAGGAATCTCAGGCAACTCACAAGGCAAGAAAGGGATAAGAGGTGAAAACAGCTTCAATCAAATGTGTAGCAGGAAGAGAGATGGAAAGTTTCCCATGTCTACCATGCGTGTGCATTGATTCAACGCCTATTTTGCGCCGAAGTGGATGAAGACAAGTCCTCGCTCGTTCCTTTTCGTTGTCCTGAGTGTTGTGTATCTTGACCTGAAAAAGACGTAAGAGGTCGAAACGCGTCGTGTTTTGTCCTGTGATTCGTTTGTCTACGGTTTTTTTTTTTTTCTTTGCGGAGCTTTTACAATAATTTTTCAAATTTGCGTAGATTTCCGCCTGCAGCTACCCCACTTTGCAACTAGATCTAACTTCCATTCGTTTTTAGCCACTAATGATTAAACATAAACCAAAGAACGCAAGTATGCTTGTAATACATAAAGATTGGAGACACAATTTGAATACTGAAACGTTAAAAAGATGCCGAACATATTCAGTTCACAAAAATGACTTCTGGACGTCCAGTTTATAACAATAATAGTGATAATAAAAAACAAATAAAAGATTTCACTGCGTATAAAAATGTGTGTGTGTGTGTGTGTGTGTGTGTGTGTGTGTGTGTGTGTGTGTGTGTGTGTGTGTGTGTGTGTGTGTGTGTGTGTGTGCGTGCGTGTGTGCGCGCGCGCGCAAACGTGTGTGCTTGCGTGTACATGCATGCATGTGCGTGAGTGAATGTCTGCAAATGTGTGCGTGTGTGTGCGCGCGTGCGTGTATGTACATGTGTGTGTGTGTGTGTGTGTGCGCGCGCGCGCGCGCGTGTGTGAGTGTATGCAAGCGTGCGTACATGCGCGCGCGTGCGTGTATATACGTACGTGTGTGTGTGTGTGTGTGTGTGTGTGTGTGTGTGTGTGTGTGTGTGTGTGTGTGTGTGTGTGTGTGTGTGTGTGTTTTGAGCTTGCTTTCTGGGTAGATATAAGGTTCGTGTTTTTACGGAACTTGGAATTTTCTCTGAGAAGGAATCTTCTAAAAATGATTTTAATGAAGAGAAACAGCACTCTCTGTTTTGTCATTTTGTCCTTGACTTATAATGAGGGGATATGAATCTGGAATACAATAACGTACGAATAACAGGCTAAAGCTTATACTACAGCATCTATGCCGTCATCATTTTTTCAAACATCCCATAGTTCTAGGAAACCAAGAACAAAAAACAACAACAAAAAAAAAAAAAAACAAAAAAAAAAAAAAAAAAAAAAAAAAAAAAGAAACGACGATCACACGCGATGAATTTCAAACTGACAGACCACATGAAAAACTAATTCTGTAAACTTTGCTTTTATTATCATTTCTTTTTACTTTGAGATTAAGGTTAGCTACTGGGGTACAAATAATTTGAAAGCCTATCAGTTGAATTTTCCTCCTGATTTCTACCTAATGTTTTACTGCTTTCCAGTTAACACTACCGTCGAAGCTGTGTGTATTGATATAAAAAAATATACTATACGAAAGGGGCAAAATTCTAAAGGAGTTCTCAAACTACATAGTAGGAAACACTTACGTACAATCTCTAAAAAAAAAAAACCCAAACAAACAACAAGCAAACAAAACCCCCAACACACTTCACACCAAAAATAAGATACATAACGACATGTTTTATACCAAAAGATGAACTTTAAAATGTACCGGTATTTCACGTTTATTTGTAATTTCTTTTCTTACACTTGAAAGAAAACGCACAAGACACAGTCAGTACTGTAATCAAATAAAATGCTTTGCAAGTTTTGAAAAAGATCTGCTGGGCAGATTTAAAAAAGAGAGAGAGAGAGAGAGAGAGGAGAGAGAGAAAAATCCTGACCAAGAGCTTGTGAGTAACTGCGGTCACGTGGATGACTTGGGTTTTGTCACGGTCTCTCTTAGGCGCTGATCAACATGCGGCAGTTTGATCAGCGGCCCAGGGTCTGAGAGAATAGCGAGAAGCGAGCTGGAGTAACTGACGATCCCAGTGCGGCGGACGGTCTTTGAAGAACGGTCATGTAGGTTGTGATGGTACCTATATGCCGTTGCTGCGTCCGGACAAGGTAGGCTCTGACTGCCTTCGAAGTTTCACGTCTCATGTTTGGGAAGAAGATAATGTAGATCGCCGGAGTCAGGAAGCAATTACCCACCGCCATCAGAGCAAAGGTGTACCTGAGAGAGAAAACGTACAGAGAGTTATTGTCAACCTCGGGAATCCTGTCAGTTGGAAGACTTCGCTTCATAGCATCCCCAACCATGTCCAGGATGTAGAAGGGGAACCAGCTGAGGAAGAAGAGCGCCCAGACTGATGGCCAAGAACTTGACCACACGCCGGTTGCGGCGGATGGATTGACAAGGAACGTCCTGGCGAACCCACAGCTCGTACATCACCCGTCCGTACAGGTAACATAAAACTATCAGAGGAAGCACGAAAAGGAAGGAGAAAATCAAGGGTTCGGAACATCTGGTTGTCTTCTTTTTCCTCCACAAATAAATTGCAAAAGTTTTTGTTTAACTTGCGTGTCTGGTTAAACTGAACAATAAGCCTCAGGCTGTACAGAATGGAGCAGATCCAGATGGCACTCACCAGAAGCAAGGGTCTTCCTTTGGAAAGCCTCCGTTTTGAGGGACGGATCACAGCCAAGTAGCGATCCACAGCCACAGCTATGTGACTGAAAAATGGTGCAGGCAACGATCGACAGCTCGATGTAGACGGGCAACTCACATGCTGTCCCCTTGGTTTGCGCAGGGTGCAAGGTCTGTATCATGGCAAAGAAAGGCACCACCCCGCCCATCACCAGCTGGGCCATACACATGGACACGAACAAAGTATTCGTCATGCTTTTCGTCTGTTTAGTGATGCAGAAGCCAAAAATCACGAAGAGGTTGGTGAGGATGCTCCCGACAATGACGGTGACGAAGGAGATCAGAATGACGAAGTCTGGAACCAGGTCTCTGATGGTCAGGTGATGTGTTTCAGTCTGGTTTGGCAGTTCACTGAACACACACACACACACACACACACACACACACACACACACACACACACACAAAACAAATATCAGACATCATGTGATAGAATATGGGTTCGCAGCAGAACTCATCTGCCATGACAACGAACTAGATAACGTTTGCAGAACACAAACGGCCATGATGGCTTTCAAGACTAAAGCACCAACGCCATACAGGTGGCAGAATTTGTTAAAAGCGGATGACTGTCAGTAACATACCCAGCCAGTCACGACTGCTTTGCTGGCGTTAATACTCACTTGAGTGTCGCAAGAGATTCACACTTTTCTCGGCAGATGGTTTATGTCTATCTTTTTATTTTTTTATTTTTGTTTCCCTCATGTCCTACCATGTAGTGTAACATTTCCATTTACTCATGACATTCACCTATGCTGGATGTTCGATCATTTTGCTTATAAAGAAACTCTGAGATCCTTGGAGGGGACGAGGAATTTGAGGGGGAGGAGTGGGGGCGGAGAAAGGTGACGTTCTCAAGGAACTACATCAAACAGGAAGAGGATTGTCCTATAGGGAGGGATAGAACTCTATAGTCAGCTCATGAGGAGGTAAAGAAACATGAAAAAGCTCAGATGTAAAGAGGGTTGAGAAATAGTGAAGTATACAGGGTAAGAACAGCAGATGTAAAGAGATTTGAAGAATAGTGGCGGTAAAGAGAGGTGAGATGGGAAACGACTGAATGAAGCGCCAGCTGGCAGGTCTTCAGTCGGCACTACCCAGGTAGACAGCCCGTTGTGTAAGCGAGTGTGGATTGTAAACCGCTTAGAACTTCGTCTCTAACCGAGGATAGGCGCTATATAAGTATTCATAACAATGATAAAGAGGTCTGAGTATAGTGGAGGTACAGAGGGATGAAAAGAGCAGATGTAAAGAGATTTGAAGAATAGTGAAGGTAAGGAGAGATGAGAAATATGTAGGGGTGAGAAGAGCAGATGTAAAGAGATTTGAAGAATAGTGGCGGTAAAGAGAGGTGAGAAATATGTAGGGGTGTGAAGAGCAGATGTAAAGAGATTTGAAGAAATAGTGAAGGTAAAGAGAGATGAGAAATATGTAGGGGTGAGAAGAGCAGATGTAAAGAGATTTGAAAAAAATAGTGAAGGTAAAGAGAGATGAGAAATATGTAGGGGTGAGAAGAGCAGATGTAAAGAGATTTGAAAAAATAGTGGAGGTAAAGAGAGATGAGAAATATGTAGGGGTGAGAAGAGCAGATGTAAAGAGATTTGAAGAATAGTGGAGGTAAAGAGAGATGAGAAATATATAGGGGTGAGAAGAGCAGATGTAAAGAGATTTGAAAAAATAATGGAGGCAAAGAGGGGTTCGAAGGGCAGATGTAAAGAGGTTTGAAGAATAGTGGAAGTATAGAGAGATGAGAAGAGAAAATGCAAAGAGGTTTGAAGAATTGCGGAGGTAAAGAGAGATGAGAAAATATATAGGGGTGAGAAGAACAGATGTAAAGAGGTGTGAAGAATTGTGGAGGTAAAGAGAGATGAGAAAGATATAGAGATGAGAGGAGCAGATGTAAAGAGGGTGAAGGAGGAGGAGAATGATCTAAAGAAGGCAAAGAAGAGTGGAGGTACAGAGGAGTGAAGAAGAGCATTGTAAACGGGGCTGAAGAAGTGTGAAGGTAAAGAAGGCTGAAGAAGAGAATGGGCAAAGAGAGTTAGGGAGAGCGGAGGTAATAAAAGCAGAAGAAGAGAGCTTAAATAGGGTTAAGGGAGAATGGAGGTAATTAAAGCTGAAGAAAATTTCACTTAAAGAAGGTTAAGGGAGAATGGAGACCATGCTTGCTGAAGAGAAGTTCAGGTAAAGAGGTTAAGTAAGAGAGGAGGTACTGAAGCCTGAAGAAGAGTACAGGTATAGAGGGTTAAGTAAGGGAGTAGGTAATGAAGCCTGAAGAAGAGTACAGGTGTACAGGGTTAACTGTGAGTGAAGGCAATGAAGGTTGTAGAAGAATTCAGGTATAGAGGGTTAAGTAAGGGAGGAGGTATTGAAGCCTGAAGAAGAGTACAGGTATAGAGGGTTAATGTGAATGGAGGCAATAAAGGTTAAAGAAAAGCTGAGATAAAGCTGAGATGAAGAAGAGCAGATTTTTTTTTAAAGGGTTGAAGAGTAGCAAATGTAAGCATGGGGTAAAAGAGTGGAGGTTGAAAAAAAAAAAAAAAAAGGGGGGGGGGGGGGGGGGGGGGGGGGGGGGGGGGCGCGGTGGGTAGAAAAGGGGTTAACGAGACTAAAGTTAAAGAGGGATGAAGAAAAAGTGGAGGTAAATGCAGGTGAAGAAGATCATATAAAGGAGGCGGGCGGGGGGGGGGGGGGGGGGGGGGGGGGGGGGGGGGGGGGGGGGGGGGGAGAACAGCAGATTTAAGGTGCATCGAAGAAGAGCAGGTGTTAAGAGATAGAAGAACAGCAGATGGACATGCAGGTGGAGGAAAAGGGACTGTATAAAAGGTTTGAAGAGAAGTTGAGGGGGGGAGGGGGGAGGTTTTAAAAAGGATTGAAGAGAAGTGGAAATTGAAAGGGGCGAAGAAGACTGAAGGTGTAAAGGGATGATGAAAGTGGGGGTAAACAGGGGTGAAAAAAAAAGCAGATGTGAAGACGGTTGAAGAAGGATTGAGGTAAACAGGGAGGAAGAAGAGTGGGTGTAAAGAGAGTTGAAGAAGAGTGGAGGTGAACAGGGGTGAAAAATGTACAGAGGGTTGAAGAAGAGTGGAGGTGAACAGGGGTGAACACAATGTACAGAGAGTTGAAGAAGAGTGGAGGTGAACAGGGGTGAAAAAATGTACAGAGGGTTGAAGAAAAGTGGAGGTGAACAGGGGTGAAAGATGTACAGAGGGTTGAAGAAGAGTGGAGGTGAATAGGGGTGAAAAATGTTCAGAGGGTTGAAGAAGAGTGGAGGTGGGTAGGGGGTGAAAGATGTACAGAGGGTTGAAGAAGAGTGGAGGGAAACAGGGGTGAAGTAGAAACAGATGTACAGAGGGTTGAAGAAGAGTGGAGGGAACAGGGGTGAAGTAGAACAGATGTACAGAGGGTTGAAGAAGAGTGGAGGTGAACAGGGGTGAAAAATGTACAGAGGGTTGAAGAAGAGTGGAGGTGAACAGGGGTGAACAATGTACAGAGAGTTGAAGAAGAGGGAGGTGAACAGGGGTGAAAAATGTACAGAGGGTTGAAGAAAAAGGGAGGTGAACAGGGGTGAAAGATGTACAGAGGGTTGAAGAAGAGTGGAGGTGAATAGGGGTGAAAAATGTTCAGAGGGTTGAAGAAGAGTGGAGGTGGGTAGGGGTGAAAGATGTACAGAGGGTTGAAGAAGAGTGGAGGGAACAGGGGTGAAGTAGAAACAGATGTACAGAGGGTTGAAGAAGAGTGGAGGGAACAGGGGTGAAGTAGAACAGATGTACAGAGGGTTGAAGAAGAGTGGAGGTGAACAGGGGTGAAAAATGTACAGAGGGTTGAAGAGAAGAGGGGAGGTGAACAGGGGGAAACAATGTACAGAGAGTTGAAGAAGAGTGGAGGTGAACAGGGGTGAAAAATGTACAGAGGGTTGAAGAAAAGTGGAGGTGAACAGGGGTGAAAGATGTACAGAGGGTTGAAGAAGAGTGGAGGGAAACAGGGGTGAAGAAAACAGATGTAAAGAGGGTTGAAGAAGAGTGGAGGTGAACAGGGGTGAAAAATGTACAGAGGGTTGAAGAAAAGTGGAGGTGAACAGGGGTGAAAGATGTACAGAGGGTTGAAGAAGAGTGGAGGTGAATAGGGGTGAAAAAATGTTCAGAGGGTTGAAGAAGAGTGGAGGTGGGTAGGGGTGAAAGATGTACAGAGGGTTGAAGAAGAGTGGAGGGAACAGGGGTGAAGAAGAAGAACAGATGTACAGAGGGTTGAAGAAGAGTGGAGGTGAATAGGGGTGAAAGATGTACAGAGGGTTGAAGAAGAGTGGAGGGAACAGGGGTGAAGAAGAACAGATGTAAAGGAGGGTTGAAGAAGAGTGGAGGTGAATAGGGGTGAAAGATGTACAGAGGGTTTGAAGAAGAGTGGAGGGAACAGGGGTGAAGAAGAACAGATGTAAAGAGGGTTGAAGAAGAGTGGAGGTGATAGGGGTGAAAGATGTGCAGAGGGTGAAGAAGAGAGGGAGGGGGGTGAAGAGAGGGAAGATGTGACAGGGGGTTTTGAAGAGAAGGGGTGAAGAAGAACAGATGTAAAGAGGGGTTGAAGAAGTGTGGAGGTGAATAGGGGTGAAAAATGTGCAGAGGGTTGAAGAAGAGTGGAGGGAACAGTGGTGAAAGATGTACAGAGGGTTGAAGAAGAGTGGAGGTGAATAGGGGTGAAAGATGTACAGAGGATTGAAGAAGAGTGGAGGTGGGTAGGAGTGGAAGCTGTACAGAGGGTTGAAGAAGAGTGGAAGTGGGTAGGGGTGAAAGTTGTACAGAGGGTTGAAGAAGAGTGGAGGGAATAGGGTTGAAGAAGAACAGATGTAAAGAGGGTTGAAGGTGAGTGGAGGTAAAATCGGAATGAAGAAGAACAGATGTAAAGAGGGTTGAAGAAGAGAAGAGGTAAACAGGAATGAAGGAGAACAGATGTAAAGAGAGTTCAAGAAGAGAGTGAAGGTAAAGACAAAGGAAGAAGATCAAACGTACAGATAGTTAAAAGAGAATGGAGATGAATAAGGCTGAAGAAGATTAGAAGTGAGAGATAAAAAACAAAAAAAAAAAACAAACAACAACAACAAACAACAACAACAAAAAACGGGATGAAACAGAACTGGAACACTGGAGGTATAGAAGGGTGAAGAAGAGTGGAAGAAAAAAAGGAAGAAGACGAGCAGATATAAAGAAGGTTGAAGAAGGGTGAAGGTAAACTAGGCTGAAGAAGAGTAGAGGGTAAACAGCGATGGAGAAGAACAAATGTACAGAACATTGAAGAAGATAAAGAGGAGTAAAAAAAAGAAAAGAAAAATCGGATGTAAAAATGGTTGAAGGAGTGGGTGCAGACAGATAGGCTGAAAAAGGCTGGAGATATAGAGGTCGATAAAGAGTGAAAATAGAGGAGAAAAAGAGCGGATTTAAAGAGGGCTTGAAAAATTGGAGGTAAACATGAGTCTAGTGGGCAGATGTGAGGATTACTGAAGAATAGTGGAAGAAAAAGAAATGAAAAGAGTAGACGTAAAGACGTAGAGGGCTGGAGTAAAGCGGAGGTCAAGAGAAGTCAAGATATATAGAGGTAAAAGAGTGGAGGCAAAGAAGTCTAGAGAAGAGTAAACGAGGACTAGAGAAGAGTGGAGACAAATAAGGCTAAAGAAAAGTAGACATAAGTTATGACATGGAAGAGTGGAAGCTCAGAGAGGTGAAAGAGTGAAAATACATACGAGTTAAGAAAAGCAGATGTAAAGAAGGGCGATAAAGAGGGTTGAAGAAGAGTACTTGTAAATAAAGTTGCAGAAGATTCAGTTTCAGTTTCTTCAAGGTGTTACTGCCTGCAGACTAGTCCATGTATGCGGCACCACATCCGCTAAGTTTCAAGACCACACTGCGCATGATTTAAAGCTAATGGATCAATGAACTGATAATAAAAGAATTAAGAAGGGGAGTCTCATGGCTACGATCTAGCAGATGTCGGACCTACGCATTAGCCCGACGTGCAGATCAGCCCAGTCTGCAACAGATTTCCAAAGCGCTCAGCCTCCAGTTGACAGAACAATGCAGGTATGGAAAGTCGGCGAAATGGATCCGTCACTTCGGGAAGATGATCAGCTCAGCACTGGGTCAGTCAGGCTGGAGTGTAAAAACGGGTTCGGAACAGCAGCGGGCTGGACGAGGCCTTCCCCTCCTCAGGGCATGCGTGGGCCGAGTTCGGATCGCCGGTCCAACCTTCTCGTGGACCACCTCAGCTAGGTGGCAGCCTTGGCCGTTCACATAAGCTGGCATTGAACAGCCAAGTCAGACATGCTACGGGGCAGGGGAATCCGACTGTGTGATTAAAACAAAACATTGCGATGGCCATCACTCGGTGTTGACGCATATAGATTTCTGTCTGCCCATTGCTCTGAATGTCAAAGTGAAGAAATTCAAATCACAAGCGCGTGTAAACCGCGAGAGTTGTAACAGAAGAGTCGATGCTTAATGAGGTAAAGAAGCATGGGCATAAAGAGGTAAAAGAAGGAGCAGATGTGAAGAGATTGTGACGAAGTGGTGGAGGTAAAATAAGGTGAAGAAAAAAGAGGTGTATACGGGAAAGGATGGGGAGGGGGGGGGGGGGGGGGGGGGGGGGGGGGGGGGAGAATGGAGGGCAAGAGAGAAGCGAAAATGACTGGAGAGAAAGAGTAGCAAAAGGAAGCAGATGTAGAGTGGTGAGGAGAGTGGAGGTGAATAAAGGCAAAGAAGACTGAAGGTAAAGAGGGGTGAAGAAGAGCAGAAGTAAAAAGAAGGTAAAGAGGAGGGATGGAGAGATATGAAGTCGCTATGTGGCACAGAAGAGCCAAGGCAGGAGTTCAAAGAAAAGACGACGTGAAGAAGAGTAAAGGAGAGCAGTGGGAAGAGAGAACGGTAAAGAGGGGTGAAGAAGAGCAGAAATAAAAAAGAAGGCAAAGAGGGATGGAGAGATATAATGTAACTCTGGGCACACAAGAGCCAAGGTAGGAGGTTCCAAGAAAAGACGACGTGAAGAGGGGGTTAAGGAAAGTTGAGGTAAAGAGAAGGTAAAGAGGGATGGCAGAGATATGTTGCAACTCTGCGCACAGATGACCCGAGAAAAGAAATGACATGAAGAGGAGCAGAAGTAAGGAAAAAGCAAAAAAAAAGTGCGAAGAAGAACAGATGTAAACAGAGGTGAAAAGAGCTAAAAGATAAGAGTCGAAGACTGTGGCAAAGAGAAAAAAGAGGCGTGTAGAAGAGGATGGTGAAACAGAGGCAAAGAAAAGCAGGTGTAAAGAGCCTGATGAACAGCAGAGGTAAAGAGAAGTGGAGAATCTTCTGTTTTTCTCGGCAGTATTGCGTTCAGTGCTCTTTGATAGTGTGTGCTGCCTAGTTGATGACACAGGCTTGCAGTATGTGAAGTTTGATGGTGGTTTGTGGTGGGACTTTCTAGTTCTGGTGCATTGTTTTGGTATTTGGTGTTTTGTTTGTTTTGAGATTCCGAGATTTTTTTTTTTTCCTCCATTGGGTACGCCTTGAAACGGTTTGTGCTTTTTGCTTTTCCTTTTGCTTCACCTTTTGCACGTGCAGTTTGTGATGTAAAAATGTAACTCCAACCCAACGAATTCAGCCATTTTCCTCGGTGTTCTTTTTTTTTTTGCCCCCCCCCCCTCCCTCCCCTGTTTTTTTTTTTTTGTTTGTTTTTTCCACAATGGCTGTCTCACAGCGAGTGGAGCCTGTTTTTTTTCAAGCATAAAGACTTACCTTTTGTTGATAATACTATTAATTCAAGTGGAGGTAGTTTTTCTGATTTAGACGTTTGTCTGGCTGCCGAAAGAGTGTGTGGCAGGGAAACAGTATATGGTGCGCAGTGCATCAAAGGTCTCTGGAGGATCTACCCCTTGACTCGAGCTGCCAGGACTCAACTGTTGATTGAGGGGATTGTTGTAAATGGATGTACTGTGTCTCTTTTTGACAAGAATCCATTCATTTTGAGAGGGAGCGATGGTGTTGAAGTTCCCGTTACAAAACTGTTTATCTCAGATCTTCCAGTCTCAGTGTCCAATGACGATATAGAGAGTGCTCTTGTTAGACTGGGATGTATTCTCAGATCTTCTCTCCTAATGGAGAAGATCAGGGACAGGGATGGAAAGCTAACCCGTTTTGTTACAGGTCGACGCTTTGTGTTATTAACTGTCCTTTAGAACCACTGGACAGGTTTGTAAAGGTGGGTAGTTTCACCGCTCGCCTCTACCATAAGGAGCAGCCCAAGGTGTCCCGGAGCCCCGTGTGCTCTAACTGCCTGCAGTCAGGACACCACCGACACCAGTGTCAGAATCTGGTGACTTGCAGGGACTGCCTGCAGAGTGGCCACAAGCGTGGTGATCCGGCCTGTGGCACTTTCCCTGACCCCCAGGTGAGTGGACCTATCGCTGAAAAAAGTGGTATGTGCTCAGATGGAGCGTACAGTAGATGTCAGCTCACGGTTGAGAGCCAGCAGTCAGGAGATGAGCAGGTAGGGGCAAATTTGTTTGAGGATGGGGAAGATGTCTTTGAAGACTCTATGACAGATGTGGTTCCCGAAAACTCAGACTGATGGAACTGACGCTGGCAAAGATTCGATATCACCTTCGCCGCCGAAAATTATCCGGCAAATACAGTGTACGTGTGAAGGACCAGCGTTCACGCAGCACCGGTGGTAAGCGACAGAGGTCAGGTGACGAGGATTCACCTAGCCAGCGGCGTGACGGGCCAAAGGCTAAAATGCTCACCTGTTCGCGGCCCTCACCTGACCGCTCCGTGTCGAGTGGGCAGAGTAAAGGTGGGGAGAGATGGTGGGTGAATCTTCACCGAGAATGCCGGTTTGACCTGATGGAGACGACTTACGCGCGTTACACGGACTTTGTTTACGGGTTTGCGTTTTTGATTTGAAAAACGGCTTGGATTACGGACTTCCCTTATGGCTTGTGATTCCGGATTGACCGTTTTTTCATTAAATTCACGGGGTCTGCGCTGCGCTCGTGTTGGAAAAGAAAAAATCAATATTTAAACACTTGAAAGAGAAAAAGTACGATATCATTTGTTTGCAAGAAACACATATTACTGATGATGTTTATGGGCAATGGAAAAAAAGAATGGGGCAAAGGAGAATTATTATATAAAGTTATACATCATCACATAGTTGTGGTCAAGTTGTTTTATTTTCGGTACAGTGTGGTTGATAATTACAAGATAGTGTGTTCAATTCAAGACGAATTTTGGCCATTGAAATAGAAGTTCAGCATAAAAAAGTGGTCATTGTGAATGTATATGCTCCAAATAATGACAATGAAAAGAATAATTTCTTTGATGAACTGGGAGATGTTATCTCTAATGTTCAGACAGAGCACTTGTTAATTGGCGGGGATTTCAACTGCGTATTAGATAACGATTCAGATATTATCTCTGGAGGAAAAAACATGCAGAGGGCACAGTAAAGAAATTTTGATGATTTAATAAAAAGCCACGACCTGTATGATACCTGGAGACTGTTTCATCCGGATGAAAAGGAATTTACGTGGCATAAAACTTCTCCTTTTGTTGCACGTCGATTGGATTATTTCATATCTAATGATGATTTGTTTGATAAAACAATAGACTGCCATATTCATTCTGTCCCTTTCACAGATCACAGAGGTTGCTCCATCAAATTGAAATTCTCAAGTTTTGAGAGGGGACCTGGGCTGTGGAAGTTCAATAACTCATTGTTGAATGACTTAAACTATGTCACAGATGAATAGTTTTTGATAGATGGTCATGTATCACATATGGACGAAAACGTCGATTTTCAAACGGAATGGGAAATCCTAAAACTGAAGATTAAGAGTTTTACAATGATTTATGCTAAAGGTAAGAGCATCGACAGAAGAAATAAGTTAGTAGAAATACAAGGTAGTTAAACGATATAGATATTAAAATTTCAAAAAATCCTAACGATATTCATTATCAAAAATCAGCGACAGCACTTAATGCAAGAATTAGAATTACTGGAAACTATAAAGCACGTGCAGCACAGGTAAGATCTAGAATGAAATGGATTGAAGAGGGGGAAAAAACACAAAAATATTTTCTTAACTTGGAAAAATCAAGAGCAAATTCAAAGATAATAGAAGAACTTTGTGATGAAAATGGTAGATTAGTTACACAACAGTCAGAAATAATGAAAATGCAGCGAGACTATTATTCGAAGTTGTACAGGAAAAAGGTAAGAGCAGGAAACATGGAACAAATGGTAGATAACTTTATATCTGATGTTTCAGTGCCACAGCTTTCTGACTCTCAGAAGGACAGCTGTGAAGGCAACTTGACAGAGAATGAACTACTAACAGCTCTTAAAGCCCTCAAAAAAATGGTTCTTCGCCGGGGAGTGATGGGCTTACAACAGAATTTTTAAAAGTATTTTGGTGTCACATAAAAAGTTTGTTAACATCATCACTTAACTCTGCATTTGAAAAAGGGACACTTTCTCCTTCTCAGAGAAAAGCAGTCATCACATTAATTCACAAAGGCAAAGATCTGCCTAAAATGTTTTAAAAAAAACTGGAGACCAATTTCGTTAACAAATAGCGATTATAAGCTTTTATCTAAATGTTTGGCAAATCGTTTATGTCAAGTAATTAGAGATTTAGTAAGTGAAGATCAGGTTGGGTATATAAAGGGACGTCGAGTAGCTACGCTATTGAGACTAATTGATGATGTTATTGATCATTTAAATCTAGAAAATATTCCTGGTTTGCTTTTAAGTATTGATTATACACAAGCTTTTGATAGTATATCTAAAGACTTTATGTTAACAGCTCTCAAAAAGTATGGGTTTGGGGAAGAATTCATTAGATGGTTTCAAGTATTAATCACTGATACTCGTAGTTGTGTTTGTATAGTGGTTGGACATCAGAGTATTTTGCAGTTGAGACAGGAATCCGACAAGGATGTCCTTTTTCTCCCTTAGTTTTTGTGTTGGCTATAGAATTGCTGGCTATAAAGATGAAAAACTGTAGAAACATTAGAGGAATTGATTTAGGGGGTTCAAGAGATACGGCTGGTAATGTAATCAAAATTGCGCTTTATGCAGATGATGTTACCTTATTTTTGACAGATCAGCATGACATGGTGCAAGCATTAGATATACTCAATGATTTTCTCTGTTTTTTCTGGTTTGGTTATAAATAAAAATAAATCAGCAGCTATGTGGCTAGGTAGTAAAAAAACATAGTACAGACAGCTTTTTATGGCTTTACTTGGAAAAATAAAGTAAAGATTCTCGGGTATTTATTATGAGAATGATAAACCCGCATCTCTAGTTGAGGACAATTGGTTGCAAAGAATAGAAACTATTCAGAGAATTATTCATTCCTGGGAAAAAAAGAGATCTTAGTGTAATGGGTAAATACATATTATTAAAAAACATTTCTTATTTCACAAATGGTCTATGTTATGCAAACATTTGTTATTCCTGACAGGATCTTATCAGATATAAATCGCATGCTTTTTAGATTTCTCTGGCGTAAGAAACACTGTAATCGAAAGGCATTTGAAAAAGTTAAAAGAAGCGTAATGTGCAGTGAATATGAAAAAGGAGGATTAAAAATGATAGATCTAAGACAGATGCAATCTGCTTTTCTCCTGTTATGGGTTGAAAGAATTTGTAAGGCCACAAACAATGAAAGATGGACTTTAATTCCGAGGAAAATATTTCTACCCTTTGGTGAGAATGTCACGTGTTTTTATGCAAATATTAAAAGCGCATTTTTTAAAGGTTTAGACAAGATACATTCACATTTTTGGAAAAACTACTCTGAGAACATGGCTAGATCTTAATAAACATGAAGATGTCTCACCCTTTCCCTCTTTACTGTGGAATAACCAACACATAAAATATCGAGGAAATGTCCTTTTCTTCCCTGACTGGATAAAGGGCAAAATACTAAATGTTAGTGACATGTATGGTCCAAATGGGATGCTTTCATACCAGGACGTGGTTAACAAGATAGGAGCCTCCCCTGCAAGGATCTTAGAGTATAACGTAGTGTCAGCGGCCACATATATTTTTTTACTAGGGATTAGTGAACAAGATAGATATGATATAGATTTTTCAGAACCACCTCTGTTCTGTAACAAAAAACATATATCTTGTAAGGATTTCCGTGCAACTTTGTGTTCCCTCAATTACACAGAACCATGTGCAGCCCGTTTTTGGTCTAATAAATATGGACTGGAATTAAATGAAAATATATGGAAAAATACCCCGCTTGTGCACAAAAAAACCCAGATTGAGAGTTTTACAATGGAAAATTTCTACAAAATATATACCCGACTAATATAATGCTATGCAAAATGAAAGTCAGGGATAATCGAAATTGTTCTTATTGCAATGATGATATTGATTACATTGAACATTTCTTTTTTCATTGTCATAAGGTTAGTTCGTTTTGGAAATTTGTCAGTCAATACATATTAGCTGTATACAACATAAAAATCGTGTTTTTCTGAAGAAACTGTGCTTTTTGGAATTCTTAGACAAGAAAATATTGACAGACATACGCTACTGAAAATAAACCATATTGTGATTACTGCAAAGATGTGTATAAGTATTTACAAAAAAACGGAATCTAGGC
>JADBJO010007759.1:27500-35257 GCA_016801955.1 Conus betulinus
TATGTTCAATGGTTTTGAGTTATGTGTATGTTAAAAGGCGTTTATCTGATGCCTATATTTTCAAGGTTTTAGTGCTTCTGTTTTCTGATGTTACCTTCATATCTTATTCTCTGTGACAGCAAAAGTCAGAAAAAGTTCTGGGACACAGTGCATAAGATATCCGTAAAACCTCTAAATACGATTAGTATTGATAGTCGGTACGACCACTTCAAAGCACTCTTAAAGAGAGATGTTACTACCGATGACGCACTTCAATGCGAAGATAATGCAGAGGAAGAAAGTAATTTAAACCGCCCCATCTCCATAGACGAAGTGATGTTTGTCATTCGGAAAATTAAAAATCGTAAGGCTGCTGGGCCGGACGGTATTACTGGTGAGATTTTAAAAGTTAATTGTAAATCGGAAATCGTTTTGGATTTTCTTGTCATATTTATGAATTCCACTTTTTGACAGTGGCACTTGCCTAGAGCAGTGGACTGAATTAATTGTTTTTTTTCCATCTATAAAAAGGGTAGCATAAACAATCCTGACAACTATCGAGGTATTTCTCTTTGTCATTTAACTAGTAAGATACACAGTACTATTGTAAATCGTCGACTGCAGGAATGAGTGGAAGAAAACAATCTTACATGTGAATATCAGGGCTGGTTTTACACGTAATTATTCCACAGTTGATCACATGTTTACTCTAATAACCTTTGTCCAAAAGCAGTTTTCTTTAGATCGCAAATTATATGTTGCTTTCATTAATTTTGAGAAAGCCTTTGATTCTATAAACAGAAGTGTTTTATGGCCTATTCTACTAAAACAACAGGGTCCAAGGGAAATTGTTTAGATGCATAATGAGCATGTATTATAATGTGAAGGCCAAAATCAGATGTGGAGGAAATTAACAGATTGTATCCAATGTACTAGCAGAGTAAAACAAGGAGATGTGTGCATCCCAATACTATTTTCTCTGTTTATCATGAATTATTTTCTGAAGTTGTTAATAATGGGAGGCATGGTGCACAGTTTACTACAGAAATTCTACAGTTGTTTTTTTCCTTCTTTTGGCAGATGATGTTGTTCTGATTTCTGATACAGTGATTGGCCTTCAAACGCAATTAAATAGTCTAAATTGCTCTGCTTCTTCACTTCAGTTACGGGTAAACATGTTGAAAAGCAATGTAATCGTGTTCAGAAAGTGTGGATATTTAGGTGTTTGAGAGCACTGGACTTACGATGGAATCCGGATGCCAGTAGTTAACATCTATAAATACCCCAGAATTTATTTTTCAACACGGCTAAATTTTTCTGCTGCTTGTAAACATCTTTCGAGCAGAGCTAAACATGCTTTGTTATGTATTATGCAAAGGTTATCTAGGTTAGGAAATACATTTTTGTATTCATCAAACTGATTCTCAAATCCAACCTATTGCACAGTATGGTGCTGAAGTATGGGGCTTAGAAAATGCTGCGCTACACTGTGAAAAAGTTCGGTTATTTGCCCTGAAAAATTTCTAGGTGTGTCTGTGCAGACACCAAACGATTTGATTTATGGCGAAACAAGTAGGTAACCAATTCATTTAAATTCTGTTATAAGATGTATAGGTTATTGGTTAAAGTTACTTGAAATGGAAGATGCAAGATTACTGAAGAAAGCCTATAAGATGTTATTTGATTTAGATATGAGGGGCAAGGTGAACTGGGTGACAAAAGTCAGAATGAGATCATATGAATTAGGGCTGGGATATGTTTTGGGTTAACCAGTGTGTCCTAAAACAGACTGTATTTTTGAAAATGCTTCGTACCAGGCTTACTGATTGTAGATGGCAAGACTGAAATGCTCACATTCAGGATAGTAATAGATTTGATTTATACAGACACTTCAATCCACTACATCGTATCCCAACCTATTTATCTATACAAATGGACTGTCATGTAAAGTACTTAATGACAAGATTTAGATTTGGATTGTCTGATATTAACATTCGTCAATATCGTTATAGTAAAGGATGTACAGAGATTGAACTTGTTTGTGCTTTGTGTAGAGAGGCTCTGTGAAAACGAGGTTCATTTTGTGCTTTTGCTGTCCCGCCTTAAAAACACTTAGAAGCCAGTTTTTTATCCCATCAAAATATCATAGACACCCCTTCTGCATTTAGGCTTATCTTACTGGTCACTTCTCTCGCGAAGATGTTATTAGACAATTTGCCCATCTATTTGTATAAGGCGTTCAAAATCCGCTCCATTTGCTGTGTGTAATTGATATCTTTCTCCTTTCCTTTGCGTTGAATGTTCGATTTCTTGTATTCATTTGCTTTTGTTCTTCTTTTAGTTGCATGACGTGTATGATTCTTGAATTCATGCATTGCATGTATACACCCCCTTCAAGAGGGGTTATGGCCTTTTTGAATAAATTATCTACATCCGCATCTCTCTCTCTCTCTCTCTCTCTCTCTCTCTCTCTCTCTCTCTCTCTCTCTCTCTCCTCCTCTCTCTCTCCTCCTCCTCCTCCTCCTCCTCCTCCTCCTCCTCCTCCTCCTCATTGCCCTCTTCCCCCCTTCCCCCAACGATACCTTATACCCATTGATCATTTCCATTCCCTTCCAATCATTATTGCATTACCCTCACCCCATAGGCCTATACAACTACCCACACATAACTACTATCATCATAATCACTATCTATTAAAGTTTTTTTTTTTAATTAATACTTTTTGCCCCACTCAGCACTATTATCAATCCATCATAATTACTACCAGATATATCATACCATTCAACAAAACAAGCTACAAACCCCCATTGTTTCACACACACACACACACACACACACCCTTCCCTCCCCTCCCTTCCCCCCCTCCCTCGTTTCCGTCCGGCGGCCATTTTCCCTCGTTTCCGTCCGGCGGCCATTTTGATCGTGCACGAATACCAGGAGATAAGTGATTTCTCGTTCTTCGTTTTCACTGTCCTGAATGTTTCTTGTTTTTGCCTGAACAAAACTCAAGAGGTCGAAATGCACTGTGTCTTATCCTGTACTTTGTTTGTCTATGTCCTTGGCGGTAACTACCCCCCTCTCTTTCTAAATTTTATAAACATTCATTTTTTTTTTCAAGTTAGACGTAGCTGAAAGACGAGATGTCGCTTTTTTTGTTATTATCTGATGACGAACTTATAACTAGATCTGTTGGGAAATGTATTGCAAAAGCACAGAAAATCAGACAGATAAAGGATAATTACAATCATGGTAAGGCATTAAAACAGAAAAAGGAATGAATGGTCGCATGCAGAGGAGATAAGAAAGATGTAACATCATCAGTTGGCTGAGTGGATGGTCGAGTCAGTCTATAATCTTATACTTTCCGTTTGTTTTGTTTTTCTAACGTTACTATAATACTCGAGTGTGCGAGGTTTGTTCCGGCTTTATGTGTTTTGCTAGTCTTTAATTTGATTTATACTGATAATAAGTGGGTAATATTTGCTTACGACGAAAGAAAGCGGAGAACGTTATTTTGCTGTAACCCCCCCCCCCCCCCCCCCCCCCCCCCCCCCCCCTTTGACAAAAGACTTCTTTTGGTGATAACAATAAGATATCAAACTCTCTCTCTCTCTCTCTCTCTCTCTCTCTCTTACCTTCTATGGAGAAAAGTCTTCAGGCAGGGTACCAAATCATTCAACATTGAATGGTATACTCTCTTTTCTTTAAAGGCCTCGAGGTTCAACGTCGACCATGGGCTGAAAGGTATATCACACATACACATACAAACATACATACAAAAGGTGCGCGCGTGCGCGCGCGCGCGCGCACACACACACACACACATGCGCGCGCGCACGCACGCATGCCCCGCACACACAAACACACACACACACACACACGCACGCGGGCGCGCGCTCGGGCACACAATCACACATGTACACTTACACTTACACACACACACACACACACACACACACACACATACACACTCACACACACACACACGCGCGCGCGTGCGCGGAGAGAGAGAGAGAGAGAGAGAGAGAGAGAGAGAGAGAGAGGGTAAATATTATAGCCCCTTCCCTTTGTCAGTCTTTGCCTCCCTCCCTCCCCCTCCCCCCCCCCAACTTCCTCACCGCTTTGTTCCCCGCAAACCCCCTAGTTTTCCTCCGCTTTGTGAGCGGGTTTATAAGAGCGTGTCTTACGATAAACTTTTTTCTTATCTTAAAAAAAAAATGTAAATAACTTTGCACGGTTAACATGAACCATCAATGCTCGTCTTGCGCCGAATTCGAGGAAACAATTGATTGCTCGTTCTTTCGTTTTCATTGTCCTGAATGTTGTTTATCTTGCCTGAAGAACACCTAATAGGTCGAAACGCGTCGCGTTTTGTCTGGTTATTTCTTTGTCCATGTAAACCGGTGGAGTTACCTTAAAATCACTTTTAAAATTTGTTTTAATTTCCTTCTACAGTCACCTCACATTGAAACTACTCAACTTTTTTGCCTCTCTCTCTCTCTCAAAAAATTGTTTCATTTTTCCAGTTAGATATAGCGAAAAGACAAAGTGTCGCTGTCGTGTTATCATCAGATGATGAACTTGTAATTAAATCAGATGTGAAATTCATCGTGGAAGCATTGAAAACTAGACAGATGAAGGATAGTGAAATTTAAGATAATGCGTTATATAAGAGATATCTGAATGAATATTATCATTCATCGCATGTGGAAGAGATCAGTAAGATACAATGTCACCATTTGGTTGAGTGGATGGTCGAGTCGTCTTATTTTTGTTTTATTTACTTATTTATTTTTTACCACACTGCATTACTCCTGTGCGTTGGGAGTTAAGGAAATGTTACGAATTTATTTGTTTTTTGTTAACCTTTGATTTTTATACACACTAGGAATGAAAGTGTACTATTTGTTAGCAGGAAAGGAAGAGGGAAATGTTATTGTTCTGTTACCACTCCCCCCTTGTCAAAAGACCTCTTTTGTAATGACAATGAAATATCAGTGTCAAAGTCTCTCTCTCTCTCTCTCTCTCTCTCTTTTTTTTTTTTTTTTTTTTTTGTTTTCTTTTCATTGATATTCCATTATCATTGCACGACCGACTATCTTGACTTACATGATTTCATTTCATTGCATATTCTCGTCCCTACCAGGGCGAGAACCAGATGTAAAAAAAAAAAAAAGCATATCAGTGCCTACGTATTATTCTCGTAAATAAATAAAGATCTCTCTCTCTCTCTCTCTCTCTCTCTCTCTCTCTCTCTCTCTCTCTCTCTCTCTCTCTCCACACACACACAAACTACATGTCCCTGTTCCTAGAATTGACTTATTCAAATCCAGTTTAACATATTCAGGTTCCCGTCAATGGAACTCGCTCCCTGAATCAACCCAAACAACGCCAATGCATATCAACCTTCAAACACCATTACTTCAACCATCTTATGTGCCAGTACTTGCATACTCCACCATAAATCCACCACCAACCACCACCACCCTCTTTGCCTTATGTATGTATCTGGCTATTACGAAAGTGTTTTTTGTACTTGAAATGCACATACTGTGACGTGACGCTTGACAAAACCATCCGATCGGTCCCACTAAAACACCAAACCCAAGAATACATTTCAAATCTAAGCCCACTCTCCCCTCTCAACACCCCCCCATCCTCCCCCCCCCCCCCCCCCCCCCCCCCCCCCCCCCCCTTTCTTGCTTAGGACGGTGCGAAAGGCCCAATTGACACGATCTATGACAAAGGAAAACATTGCATCATGGTAAACGCCTGACGCCTTTCGTACTTATCGGCCTACCCCCCCCCCCCCCCCCCCAACAACCCTCCCTCCCATGCTGGGCGATACTACACAGTGTGGGATGTGCGTTCTAACAATAGCCCGTCTCCCCCCCCCACCCCACCCCACCTCTCTAACCCGTGACACAACGGCATGTTGCCGCGCTCTCCCCACCACCTCCACCAACTCCCCCCTCCTCCACCTGAGCCATGTGCGGCCTTAATTGACACAAAGGCAACCGTCAAACTTCCCTTCTCCAACCCCCACCCACCCCCTCATATCTACCATCCCCGTGTTCGCAAACACCTATGCAGATGTAAATTAACTGGTGCTCACGGACACCTATACGGATACATAAATTAACGGGTGCCGATTAGGTTCAAACAGTTCCCAAGGTGATTGGTGACTAGACTAAATCCCTCCCCCTCTCACCCCTGATGGGTGAATGACAGGTTGTCAAAATCTGATTCGGCAAGTGAGGAATTCATAGATATATATCAGACACGCAGAGGCGCAACTTCACTGACCCCTTGGGACTGCCTGTAGTCAAGAACAGAGGAAGACAAAGAGACGCTTAGGGAAGGCCTAGTATTCCTTGACCTCCAGTCTCTTTCACTGTTCATTCCCAAGAAAAGTGAGTTGGAACTCTGATTTACATTTTTGAATCTATGTATTGATTTTATGTATGCTGTGTGTGTTAACATTGTAACTTTGTACAAATGCTTAGCAACGTTCATCAAACTGATGAATGATTATTCTGTGTAGTCGTTTGCTTGCCATCATAGGGCAAAAGCTCTCTCCCAGTGGTTATGATTCTTTGTTACCAATCTGACCACTGTTCTTTGTGTGTGCCTTGGCTTTTGCCAGTATGCAGTTCTGTCTGTTAAGATAATTGCATGCTTTTTTTGATTTGCAGTTCTGTCTGTCTGTTAAGATAATTGCATACTTTGATCAGGAAAACAGTATGCCTGTGCTAGGTAAAAAAACTGCTACCCTGATTTATAAATACTGGTGATTGTTGGAATGATTTGTAGTGTATGACTTTAAGTCTATACCACATGTGTACTTGGACTAAGTATAGCCCAAGTCAGTGTGATTTAATTCATACGAAACAAGGAAGAGTTGTTTAACTAAAACCGTAACATTGTATTACTGTCTCCTACCCTCTTGTAAGCTTAACTTAGCCATTAAACAAAAGTGGAGGTTAATAGTTATAGCAGAAACTCTACCATAGGGAAAACTTTGCTGGCTGAGTCTCACACCCCCTCTGAAAGAAAGAGGAAAAGGGTAAATGTGGGCACTCTACAAACCAGCCATCAGATTCTCATCTACAGATCAAGTTCTCTTTATCGCACAACTGGGATCCTGGTCACGCTACACTGTGGTGAACCAGAAGCTGGGACTTTGCCAGAAACCGGGGGAAATGCCAGACACCATGGCAACACTGTAAACCGGGGCGATACCAGACAACCAATCTACACCAGTGGGGCAGTCACCAGCCACAGGAGAGATCAACTATTCTCTCTGAAGCAAAGCTAAGTTTGCTTACCACCTGGACTCAAACCCTTCAGACCCTTACCCTCACTTTATGATGAAACAGTGAGAACCTGTCTATGAGTACCACTCTGGCTACAACACTGGGTGTTAGCAAGCAGGGTGGATGTATATAACCATATACATTCAGTGTAACTTAGGCAGAACCCCTGTATGCCAACTTAAACTTGCTGCACAGAGTGCAAGCGAGCAAAGTAGGAGTGAGGAAGGGCCCCTCATTGTGGTAGTCCAATGAAAACTGAAACCCAGTCTATGGAAGTGACATGCCATTTCTTATCTATGTGTAAGTAATAAAAGTTGATGTGTGAAAGTGCACTTAACTTGTGTCAGTTCCCTGTTGTTCAATCAAATGTTGAATGTTTGAACTTCTCTCTTCAATTCTGTATCTCGTAGCTATAAGTACTTTTAATTTAAGAGTACAAGCCTAAGGAAAATTATCTCAGAG
>JADBJO010007759.1:39543-42043 GCA_016801955.1 Conus betulinus
TTTGCTTACCACCTGGACTCAAACCCTTCAGACCCTTACCCTCACTTTATGATGAAACAGTGAGAACCTGTCTATGAGTACCACTCTGGCTACACACTGGGTGTTAGCAAGCAGGGTGGATGTATAATAACCATATACATTCAGTGTAACTTAGGCAGAACCCCTGTATGCCAACTTAAACTTGCTGCACAGAGTGCAAGCGAGTAAGTAGGAGTGAGGAAGGGCCCCTCATTGTGGTAGTCCATGAAAACTGAAACCCAGTCTATGGAAGTGACATGCCATTTCTTATCTATGTGTAAGTAATAAAAGTTGATGTGTGAAAGTGCACTTAACTTGTGTCAGTTCCCTGTTGTTCAATCAAATGTTGAATGTTTTGAACTTCTCTCTTCAATTCTGTATCTCGTAGCTATAAGTACTTTTAATTAAGAGAGTACAAGCCTAAGGAAAATTATCTCAGAGCCATTCATCCGTATTTTATCAATACCCAGAACAAATCAAAATTTCTTTGATGACTAGTACCGGAAAGTTGCTCCTTCCACCACTAGTAAGAGAGAGGGTGTAGGTGAAAAGTTAAGATAATTCTCATCGAGAAATTATTCCAAGTCCTTCCCATAGAGGACCCACCTACCACTCATATCCATCTCGTCACACATACATGTATGTTATTTTGTTTAGTAAGAATTTCTTATGTGAGTGTGCGCGCGCACGCGTGTGTGTGTGTGTGTGTGTGTGTGTGTGTGTGTGTGTGTGTGTTTCCTACTACCTCTTGCCGTCTTGTCATTCTACCGATATGCTTATATTCTTTTCTCTCTCTCTCTCTCTCTCTCTCTCTCTCTCTCTCTCTCATTGACATTGAGAGGAAGACATGGTTATCAATTTCTACCAGGAACCGAGGAACTATTCCTACTACTCTTTGCTGCTGATGATATAGCACTAATATCGATAACCCCATCAGGATTACAAAATCAACTCAAAAATCTCCAGAGAGACCTCTGATCAAATAGGCCTAACAGTAAATCTACAAAAAACAAAAGTCATGGTATTCAGGAAAGGAGGATACTTAGGAAGAGCAGAAAAATGGTACTATAAAGGTGAAGAAATAGAGTTGTAAATAGTTATACATTTGGGTTATACATTGACAACCAAACTCTCGGTGGATATCTCCCTCTCAGAATATGCAGGTACAGCTAAAGGTAAGGTGATTGAATAATGAAAACTATGTACAGTTTAGGACATGTGGACATGAAAATCTATTTAAATTATTTGATACCCAAATCAAACCACTAAATGCAGCTGAGGTATGGGGGGATTAACTATATACTCAGCAGTAGAAAATGTACATCTACTTGCATGTAAAAATATTTAGGGGTAGGGAAGAAAACACCAAATAATCTAGTGTATGGAGAGTTAGGTAGATACCCATTATATATAGATAGTACAATAAAAGCTATTAGATACTGGCTCCGGTTAGTAAATATGTCACCTGATACGATTCCCAAACAAGCATATGAAAGAGAAAAAACAGAAGTATCCAAAACACAAAACTGGGCTCTAGGAATAAAAGGATGTCTAGATAGGTATGGGTTTCTCAGTGGTATGGACAAATGAAGGGGTAAGCAATGAACATAGTTTCATAAAGGAGGTAAAACAAAGAATTATAGATTGTTATAAACAAATTTGGCATGAGAAAATAACAAGTAGTGAGAGATTTACAACATACTATACTTTTCAAAACCTTGCACCAAACAGAAGAATATCTACATGAAATTACTATAACTAAATTCAGGAAAGTATTAACAGAAATGAGACTAGGAATCAATGAATTACATATCAATAGGAAATACACTGATGGTTTGGGGATTGTATCCTGCCCCTTTTGACCTGTAGATGAAACAGAAATGCCTTTTTTAACTGCATGTCCAAACTATAATCTATTAAGAATGAAATACATAACCAAACATTTTTAATAATCTGAACACGATCAGATTAGGTAATATTTCTACACAACAAGAATACAGAAATTATACAAAATGTAGCCATGTACATCTTTTATGCCCTCAAATCCAGAGAAAAACAATTATAAGAACTGAAACTCAAGGGCTGGCAATGTGATCCAAAGATAAAACTGACTTGTTAATCAATATATACGGAAATTAGAAAGAAGGGAGAGAGAGAAAGAATTTTTTTTGTATGATAAGGAGAGAAAATTTATCAAATTGTGTAAGTAGTAGAGAAGGGATGGGAAGCAACAAAAATGGAAATAAAACAGGATTTGATTGCTGTTAAATGTGCTGCAAATTGATACTATATATTCAGGACAGATAAGCAATTGCGGTGATCAATTATGAATACCGACCAGTTTTGTGCAGAGCGACATTATTTTAGCACTAATTTTATGTGTTCTACATATTGCAGCTAAATATACCTATTGTGACGCATGCGTTCAAAGAACAGATTTTGGAGGAATCTGGGTCAAGCACTCACAGGCTAAAGAGAGATC
>JADBJO010007759.1:49543-52043 GCA_016801955.1 Conus betulinus
GAAGGTTGGGAGAACGGTGAGGGACGGGGGGTGGAGGGTGGGATGGAGGCTTCGAATTGGAGAGAAACAATCGAGATAGGGATAGGGACAGAGACAGACGCCGAGAGAGAGAGAGAGGGAGGGGGGAGGAGGGAGAGAGGAGGGAGAGAAAGAGAGAGAGGAGGGGGGGGGTGGATGGGAAAGGAGGAGGAGGAGGAGAGAGGAGAGGAGGAGGAGGAAAAAACACACACACACACACACACACACACACACACACACACACACACACACACATACATTTGGGTCTATATGTATACACGTGATTTTATGTATGTGCAAGTATTGCGGGGAGGAGGCGCGTGCGCATGCATATGTGTGTGTGTATATTTGTGAGCGTGCGTGTGTGTGTGTGTGTGTGTGTGTGTGTGTGTGTGTGTGTGTGTGTGTGCGCGCGCGCGCGCGCTCGCGCGCGTGCGTACGCGCGTGCGTGCGTGCGTGCGTGTGTGTGTGAGGCCGAGGGAAACTTGTGACATGTTCTTTGTTGCACGATGGGATTTTTTTGCCTCGTTTTCGTTTTTGCTTGGTTTTGCTGATGTTGCTTTTCAACCTTGAAGAGATACGAGAACGGCTGATTTATCATTCGATAACACAGTCGCCCTTTTATCGTCAATGTTCAGCTGTTGGTGATGTGTATGCCGTTTTTGCTCCCCCTTGGCCCTGTAAATCACTTTTTCCTCCTTTTTGATAGACACATGACCCTTTAAGACCTGAGACAGGATTTCCGTTTCACACTCTGAATTCTCGAGACCTACATTGTCTATGCTGGATATTTGATGCAGTTGTACACTTTTAGATAGATTATCATCCCCCCCCTACCCCCAAGTTAAAGTTATGGAAAGGTAACTGTATTTCTATTCGGTTTTTCTACCTCAATAGAAAAACAGTTAGCAGACGTTACAACCATAATGAGTTCATAACTGTCGGATGTCTTGAATGTTTCTTTCCTTGTTTCTTTCTTTCCTTTCTTCCTTCCTGCCGCCCCTTTTTTCGTTCGTCCGTCTCTCTCTCTCTCTCTCTCTCTCTCTCTCTCTCTCTCTCTCTCTCTCTCTCTCTCTCTCTCTCTCTCTCTCTCTCCTCCGGGGGGGGAGGGAATTTTCAAAGCCCAGGAATGACACATGTTGACGAGCGCGAAACGGGAATTCTGTATTTTATGGAATTGTCACGTTGCGGGTCCTCCATATCATAAATGTGGTGCTGGGATAGTAAAGAAGAGTGCCACCCTTTGTCCCCCTCCAACACCCCGCCACCCCTCCCCCCCCCCCCCCTCCCCCCACCCACCCATGAGAAGGGTGGGGTGGTGGGCCCTTATTGTCATCTGGGAGATTCTCTGTTATCTGTCTTTCTCCTCCCCGAACCATTCGCTATCGCCGCTGCTACCTGTCTCTCTCTCTCTCTCTCTCTCTCTCTCTCTCTCTCTCTCTCTCTCTCTCTCTCAGGCACACACATACCCCTCCTCCCCCGCCCCTATGTGTTTCCTTCCCTTTAAATAATTTGCTTATCGCCATCATTATTATCATTGTAATTATTAGCAATAATACTGCCACTACCACCACCACTATCGCTGCAACAACTGCTACTGCGGCTGCTACCACCACCACACTACTACTACTACTACTACTACTACTACTACTACTGTCGTTATTATTTTCTGCAGTGATTTGCTCTGTCCGTGCAGGCTCTTTAACTGGATTGATGTACTCTTGTTGCACGGACTTGTTGTCCAGGAGGTTTAATTTTCGCCTTTTTTTTCCCGCCAGTTTGGGATATTTTGGAGAGGAGGGGGTGGTGAGTCGGTGACCGGGCGTGTGGTGGGTTGGGGAACGAGGAAATCATTGCAGACGAACGGATAGGGATGAGTCAGAGCTCAACATGGTTTGAAATACAAAGAGGTTGTCGACAAGGTCACCCCATATCTCCCTATTCATTTATATTGTCCGCAGAAATATTAGCCATCATGATCAGGGAAAATAAAAAACATACAGGGAATACACATTAACCAAACTGAGCACAATCTCTCTCAGTTTGCAGACGATACACAGTTGACAAACGAAGGGGACAGAATATCATTTGAACATTCAATAGAGACCTTAAACAAATTCGCAAGAGTGTCTGGGTTGTACATGAATATCGAAAAAAAACGAAGGCAGTTTGGCTAGGAAGCAAAGTGTTATCAAAGACTAGATATATGCCCCACCTACAAATAGACTGGAATCCAAAACAGTTTAAGATCCTTAGAATATGGTTCACCCCAGAACTATCACTCTGCTTAGAACTGAATTCAAAGACAAATTTCTTGAAATGAAACCGTTATTCAACGCCTGGAGTAAGAGAGTTATTACACCTGTTGGCAGAAGAGCCGTTTTCAAACCACTGATTCTCTCAAAATTGATATATCTTTGGATCTTGTTACTTAATCCATCAAACAGTTTTATGGATAAGCTGCAAAAGCAATGCTTTCAAT
>JADBJO010007759.1:62043-102043 GCA_016801955.1 Conus betulinus
CATCACATTACTCAGAAATGCTTACACACATCTAAACACACCAAATTCCTTTGTCACAATACTCTTCATTGATTTCTCTTCAGCATTCAACACAATACAACCTCACCTCATTGGCACAAACTACTCACTCTTCAGGTTTCCCCAAGATTGATTGTTTAGATTATGAGCTTTCTTGTCAGGAAATCTCAATCAGTATGGTACCAGGGAACTCTGTCTTCCCCACATTCCACATCCACTGGTTCACCCCAAGGCACTGTGCTATCACCTGTGCTTTTCACTATTTATACCAACGACTGTAGAGGCTCAAACACAACGCTGGTTATTAAGTATTCTGATGACAGCCATCCTTGATCTATCTGACTTAGACACTACCTATTTTGATGCTGTCGCTACATTTACGGCTTGGTGTTCTGAAAACTTTCTGAAGTTAAATGTCAGCAAAACAAAAGAATTGGTGATAGATTTCCGTAGAGCCCCATCCCACATTGCAGACCTTGTAATCGATGGTCAAACTGTGGAAAGGGTCAGTCAGTCAGTCATTCCCCTGACCGCTGGGGTCGTTGGGGGGACGTTATGAGGCAGCTGCCATTTCTCTCCAGGCTCTTCTGTTGGTGCTGCTGTCTTGAGGAGATCTGGCATGGTCAGTTTGGTCCAGTCCTTTACATTGTCGGGCCAACTCTTTCTTTGCTGTCCTCGTCTGCGCCCTCCTTCAACGGTACCTTGAAGGATGGTTTTGGAGAGGGTGTTGTGACGAATGACGTAGCCAAACCATGCCATCTTCCGTCGTTTGACGGTTTCCAGAAGTGGTTCGTGGGGCCCAACTAGGTTAGTGACAAGGTTCCGCACATAATCATTGGTCTTGTGTTCTTTGTATGAGATGCGGAGTAGTTTCCTCAGACACCTGGTCTCAAACACCTGGATTCTTCTTTCTGTTTTGGCCATCAGTGTCCATGTCTCGCAACTATATAAGAGGATCGAGACCACTAGTGACTTGTAGAGCCGGAATTTTGTGTGGAATTTGATATTGCCCTTCCACACTCTGTTCAGTCTGGCCATTGCTGCTGATGCGGAGTTGATCCTGATTCGGATTTCTGCTGTGCAGGTGCCATCTTTGGACAGGGTTGCTCCTAAGTACCTGAAGATGGTCACTTCTTCCAGGGGCTCAGTATTCATGGTTATGTTGGCACTGCTGTTAGTCGTGTTGTTGACCATGACCTTTGACTTCTCTGTGCTGACCTCCATGCCGTAGGCACTTGCTCTTATGACAAGTCTGTTTGTGAGATCCTGGAGCTCAGTGTTGCTGCCCCCCATGAAGTCGATATCGTCTGCGAAACGAAGGTTGCAGACCGGCCTGCCGCCAATTCTGATGGAGCCGGTGTGGTGTTCTTTGAGGGTCTCTTGCATGATTCTCTCCAGAAAGATGTTGAAAAGGACTGGAGATTGTAGGCACCCTTGCCTGACTCCAACTGTGGTCGGGAAGAACTGTCCCTGCTGGCTATTGACAGGCCTGAAGAGAGGCTCGTCCAAGTCATCCAGGCCCTCTACGCACACTCCAGCAGCACAGTGGAAAGGGTGTCTCAGTACAAATACCTGGGCACAGTAATTGCCAACAAACTAACTTTTGATTTCAACACTGCAGCCATTCATAAGAAATGTCAGTCAGGGTTTACTGTTTGCAAAAGCTGTGCTCACTCCATGTAAACTCAAGAATCCTTGCACAGTTTTACAGATGGTTTATTGAATCTGTTTGAACCTTTGGCTTCTTGTGCTGGTTTGGTGGGCTCAATGTGAAAAAAGAATGTGCTGAACAAGATGTGAATGTGTGTGGGAAAGTGGTGGGTGAAAGGCAAGCGAGCATGAGTGAATTGTATGAGAAGCATGCAGTACGAAAGGCAAGAGAAATTGCAAAAGACTCCTCACATGTCCTGGCCCATAATTATGGACTGCTGCCATCTGGCCGACGGTTCAGGATGCTAACGGTCCGATTGGTCAGAACAAAAGAGAGTTTTATCCCAACGTCTATATCCCTTCTCAACAAGCAATAATTGTGTGTGTGTGTGTGTGTGTGTGTGTGTGTGTGTGTGTGTGTGTGTGTGTGTGTGTGTGTGTGTGTGTGTGATGGGGTGGGTGGGGGGGGGGGGAACAAAGGGGGAGAGCGGGGAACATATACATATACATGTATGTGTGTATGTGCTTCTATGTGCGTGTGTGTGCATGTGTTATTGAATAAATGTGTATGTATATTGGGAGTGTGTGAGGGCATGTGTGTATACATGTGTGTGTGTGTGTGTGTGTGTGTGTGTGTGTGTGTGTGTGTGTGTGTGTGTGTGTGTGTGTGTGGTATTGCTGTTTACTAAAGGTGTTTTACTGTTCTTTGCCGTAATTATTCACTTCACTGCTTTTTTTATATTCTGTATTTTCATCACTTGTGTGCAACAATGAAAATTTGATTTAATTATGGTTATGGTTGTTACCGATTTTTCTATTATCTTTATGTTAATTTATTTATTCATATGTGTGTGCATGTGTGTGTTTATGCGCATGCATGTGAGTATAACTATGTGTGTGTGCATGCGTATGAGTGTGCATGTGTGTGTGTGTGTGTGTGTGTGTGTGTGTGTGTGTGTGTGTGTGTGTGTGTGTGTGTGTGTGTGTGCGTGCGTGCGTGCGTGCGTGTGATCTGACTACTTTTATGTGTTTTGCTACTATTTACCATTGTACATGTATTTTGAAATTCTGTTAAATCAAGTTTAACCATTATGTAATACTGAAAATCTATTATAAGTATTTTTGTTTACTCAAATGGGTTTTTTACTATTGCTTGATCATTTTATTATGTGCATCATCATCATCATCATCATCATCATCATTATCATCATCATCACGCTTTAATGCTTCTTTTAATCAGAATTTAGGTCTGACAGTGTTGTTTCTGTTTTTAGAAATTATGAAAATTAGTAAAGTGTGTGTGTGTGTGTGTGTGTGTGTGTGTGTGTGTGTGTGTGTGTGTGTGTGTGTGTTTAGTATGGGTTTATCTACATGTATGAGGTTTTACATTTTAACTAAATTGATTTTGTTGGGTTGTTGTTGTTGAGTTACCCTACTTGTTAATTGTTGCTGAGTTACCCTACTTGTTTATTGTTCATTTTTTTTTTTCATGTTTATTTATGTCACTAATGTATAGTTAGTCAGCAGCACGATTGTA
Organism: Conus betulinus; assembly: GCA_016801955.1. Taxonomy (NCBI): domain Eukaryota; kingdom Metazoa; phylum Mollusca; class Gastropoda; order Neogastropoda; family Conidae; genus Conus; species Conus betulinus. Next base: position 65,249 of record JADBJO010007759.1, read on the forward strand.
ATTATAATAAAGTATTATTGTTTCTTGTATCTACATGTACAGTGCAAGTTTTTATCAAGTAGGTGAAGAGTTATAGTTCTTTGTGGATTACACGTTTGGCTCTGACAATATTAGCCAATGAAAAGTAAGGAGGATGTTCGCTGCGTTATGAAGAACTAACATCTGCCACTGGAAGCCACCGAACGAACGCCTATGTACAACGTTCACTTGGCTGACTCGACATGGTATCAGAAATGGAATCGTTTAGTGAAGCAAGAGGAACTTACCACATGCAATAACATGATGGAACACGAAGTGAGTGTACTTTTATTCCATTCTGCCATGTGAATGCCAACTTAATGACGAAAGTAACTACCATTAGATTACGTTGGTGACCAAGTGAACTTTCGTTTTTAGAATAGACAATAAACAGTTCATCATGTCGAATCAGTGTCAGTACACTGCTAACGTCCCCATACCGACTAAAGTAAATACTGAAGGTAACAATCTTGCGCCAAACTGGAAGAAAGTTGGAGTGATCAGGGATTGTTGTCAAAGTGCTAGACAGTGATTGATCTTGGCCTCCAGTTGACGATCCATATGCGGAAACCATATCTTTTCGCGAAGAAGTATCGTTGCTTTGATGATGCCTTGATAGCCTTCGTGTGCTATGCTTATAGTTTGCTGTTGAAGACTTTTAGGGATGACAGTCTCAGTTCGTCTCAAGATCACTTGATGTTCTTCACAGACTAACAATTCATTGCAAACTGTCTTGAAGATCTGGAAAGCAGACGTGTCAACTGTGATGTCTAATTGAGTTTGCCATACACCTGTTTTGACGGCATACTGAATGGCTTATAGTATTGGATCATCGTTTGTTGCATTTTCAGTTTCTTGCTTTTGGGACTGTACAATCAGCAAGAAAACTGATATATTCTTCCACGCCGCTCATTCCGACACCCTGTCCACAGCCACAGCCCGGTCGGCCCCGCCGCAGCCCCGGCACCGGCAATCCACAGGCAGCAGTCAATGTCAAGTCGTCAAGAGGCAACCCACCGGAGGAGACACTGCACTGCTGCCGAGTCACTTCAGTGGTGTTCAGTGGCGCCTGTTCTGATCTAACATACGCAGGACACCACCTACTAAGCCCCCTACTGACGACAATAATTGCTTAGTCGCGGAGCCGGCGTGAGTGAGCTCTCCCTCCGGAGGGCGCCACCACGTCCGTCCAACGACAGCCCCCATGGGACTCGCCGATACCGGTGACCCCGACGACGGAACCAAACCAAGGCCACAGACGTGGAGAAGGACATCGAAAAACTGAGGTCACCATGAGAGCAGGGCATGAAGGGCCACAGAATTTGAGACTTTTTTTTAATGCTGATCGATGAGAATGAGGATGATTATGATGATGCTACGGATTTCCATTTCGGTCTGAGACTACATGACAGGGCTGTACTCTACGCTTCCTCCTCATAATATATCCCGGCGTCAACCAGGCCCGAGAGATACAGACACCTGCAGTGTTGGTCAGGAAATTTGAGCAAACACTCTCAGAAACGCATCCATTAAGTGGATGAAACTCGACTGTGTGGTCCCAGTCTTCCCAACTGAGTCCGCAGCAAACTCAACTCTGGGTAGGAGCCGGTCGGGGCAGAAAAAAAACCCACATGACTTCTGATGGGATTCGAACCCACGACCTCCCAGCCGGGCGAAGATTCCAGTGTTCTCTATGTGCTGATGGCCATGATGTTGGGTTGCTGAAATTGTTCTGATATGACAGTGGAAGGAAGACCAAAGAATTACAGATTAAAATGCTTGCAAGCCCATATGACAGTGAGTGAGTGCTTTCTCACCTGTTAACATCTGGACTTGGCATCTGTCAATGCACGACTGGCATAGGCAACGATATGGGTTGCGTTTTTCTCATCTTATTGTGCTAGAACAGTAGAAGAGCTCATAGTCCAAATGGGCTAGCGTCTACTTCTACTGACAGATTAGGATTGCCGTAAACCATGACAAATTGACATTATTGTTGGTCAGCCTTGATTTCAGTACATTGCCATGTTCTGTGGTGTTTCCAATCTGTGTCCTTGTGAGTGAGATCTTGAACTTAGTTGAAGTGGTTTAGTGACAGCTGAGCAGTTTGGAATGAAACGTGAGACATAGCTTGTAAGACTAAGAAAACTTTTGACTTCCTTGATATTGGTAGGGGTTGGTATTTTGTAGATTGCTTTCATTTTCTTACAGTGTCCTTATTGAATTCACATTTGCCTTTGTTCAAAGAGAGATTATTTTCTTTGAGTCTTGCGAAGACTTTTTTTTAATGTTACACAGCGTTCCTTCTGATTCTTTCTGTAGATCAGAAAAATCATCACTTGCACTCTAGAATCCAGAAATTGCCATTCTTCAGCAATGTGATATTTTAAAATTTAAGCAGCACTGGTGACACTGAAATTCAGGTGCTTGTAATAACATAATCCAGAGTGTGTAGAAAAAGTTATGTTCTTTTATTCTTCGTCAAGCTCTTGCTGGTGATAGCCTCTATTCAGATCCAAACTCGGAGAACACTGTTGCTTGATTTTGATTTATAAGAATATCATCTATCATTGGCATGATGTGTCTTGCACGCTTTATTGCTGGATATAGAAGATGCATGTCTACACATACCTCATCTGGAGTGTGATTCATGAACAGGCAACAATAGTTGGGCCAACGGAAAAGTCCGTGGATTACATAGTACTTTGATGGGTACTACTGAAAAATGCAATGTACAGAGGTGCTTTTCACCGGAGACTTCGAAGTCTCAGCCTTCAGGGTCATGCTATTTTTAGAAGAGTGAAGGTCAGGGATTTCCCCTTTTCTTGCACTGCATGTGTGTGTAGCCTGTATTCTTGTTAATTGAGGCAGACAGTCATGTTGACAATGAGCTACGGAATATTTCAGTGAACACAGCAAGTACATGCACATACTTGCATGGGCATACACATGGGCGCGCACACGAACACCCACTACACAAGCACAAGTGCCCACATGCACACACACACACAAGCGCGCGCGCACACACACACACACACACACACACACACACACACACACACACACACACACACACACACACACACATATGTATAAAAGGGCTCATGCAGTGACCAAACTTGCAGACATATCCATACTCCAATCACTCACTCGCTCACAATCCTTTGCAGTCACTTGTTCATTCACTGTGTGGTTGTATTATGATGATTTGATGTCCACATAATCCTGAAAAACCTTTCATTTTCCTTTGTACATCAGACACTCTCATCTCCACATGCTCCAAGCAAAATGGCATGGTTCCAGAATTTACAGCCCACCATCTTCTCAACAGACATTCTGTCAGCCCCTTTTGTAGTGGAAGGCATTTTGGAACAGTGGCCATCAAGAAAATGGACTGTGGGCAGTTTGGCACAGGCCCTGGAAAACAGAGCTTTCCGCTGTCGACTCATGCCACGTGAGAGGGAGCAGAAGGGTAAGACTGCCAGTGTGTTTTTTTTCTGCAGAAGATGTTATGATCCATAATGTTTTTATTTGGGTGCAACCGTCAAGGTTTCCTATCTGGAGTAAGTGAAGAGGTTTTTTTTGATACACTCACATCAGGAAGATAAAAAGTGAAGAGGTTTTTTGAAACAGACACATAAAAAAGTGAAGAGGCTTATCCATACAATCACATAAAAAAAAATAAAGAGGCTTATTCATGCAATTACATAAAAAAAAAAAAATAAGAGGCTTATCCTTGCAATCACATAAGAAAAAAAGTGAAGATGTTTTCCTGTACAATCACGTCAGAAAAAGGTGAAGGGGTATTTACATAGCCACACAGTCACCCTTTCCCTCACTTAATATTAATAATAATAATGAGGACAATTTCTATAGCGCCCATAACAACATAGGCTACAGGGCGCTTTACAAGTTTTAACAATTCAACATCAAAAAAATATAAGAAGAAACACACACACACACACACACACACACACACACACAGAGCGTTCACAAGTCATAAATACATACACACACACACACACACACACACACACACACACACACACACACACACACACACACACACATGCATGCACGCACACAGCACACTCATGCGCGCACACACACACGCGCATGCATGCGCACACACACCACTCTCGCACACGCACACACGTACACATACACACACACACGCACACACACACACACACACACACACACACACACACACACACACACACACACACACACACACACTCACACTGGAACATAATGTTGCATACATAAACTCACTATATGACCGATCAACAAAGTGTGCAAGTGACATGTAGTAATTAGTAATATTTCAGGTGGTATCCTGCAACTGGCATTTGAACAGATATGTTTTAAGTGCAGACTTGAAAGTCAGGAAGGAGGGGGCATGACGTAGATGGATAGGTAGTGAATTCCAGAGTATTGCCGCAGAAAATGAGAATGCTCTAGAACCGTGCTGCTGACGGTTATATATGGGGAATTAAAAAAATTTGGTCTTCAGAGGAAGAACGGAGGGGACGTGTAGGAATATATATTTCGAAGCGATCAGAGAGAGAGGTAGGCGCTTCACCTGTGATAACCTTATAACATAGACAGGCCGACTTATACTGAATTCTGTGTTTGATTTTGAGCCAGTGTAATTTCTTCAAGAGATCCCAAAAATGGTGCTGTTTGGGCACCTTGAAGATAAGGCGAGAGGCTGAATTTTGAAATGTAGTGGCTGGAGTAAGGCTGCTGGTACACCAAGGAGGAGAAGAGCGTTATAATGATCTAGTCTTGACAGAATGCAGGAAGACGCCAGTATCTTCGTGGCCTGTTCTGTAAGGAAAGGTCTGATAGAGCTGATGCGACGTAGTTCGAGAAAGGATACTTGGCATATTTTGGCTGTGTCATGTTTCAGGGTGAGATCAGAGTGGAGATAGAAGCCAAGGTCATGAACAGATGGCATAAATGAGATGTCAGTGGAGCCTAGGACTATTGACGGATGAAGATGGGGGTCTTGTGCTTGTGAGTGTTTTGTAAACTGGATAGCTTCTGTTTTATCATCATTTAATTTCAGTTTATTAGTAGACATCCACTGTTTGATATCAGAGACACAGCCTTGAAGATTTTTGACAAGATTGTCATAGTTATCTACCGTGTCAGAATGTTCAAGATGAGTGTCACTGGGGAACATTTCATGATGAACAGAATGGATGTTAATGATCTCAGTCAGGAGTGTTGTGTACATTATGAAAAGGACTTGACCCAGCACAGACCCCTGGGGAATGCCAAAGGGTTTCTGGGGAGCGTCACTTCTAAGTAACTAGCAGTTTTTTTTTTGTGTTTGTTCTTGTTGTTTTTTTGTGATTCCACACCTCAAATATATTTTGTTTTAGTAACTGAAGCTGAAATATTGGCTGTTTCATTTCTTCTCTGTTCCTGGTTTTTGAGTCAGACAAGTTGCAAGACACCTGAATGCCCATGCTGTAAATTCATAGGTGTTCACACCCTTTCAGATTTATTCATGTTTATCATGCTTTCAGCTTTCATACACTTTAAATGATTTGTCCCCATGTCCAGTTTTAGTGTTTGAAGTAGTCCCGTTTACACATGATTTAAAACTGTTTTGTTTGAGATGTGTAAATTGTTATGAATCTAAAAAATGATACCTGTATTAATTATTGATTAATTGATTTCACTAATTAATTGATTAATATGTATCGTTTGATGCAGATAGACTGCTGATGAATAGGAACATAAATAGAGAACTGTGTGCAAGTGAAGCAAAACTGGGAAGAAGAAAATGGGGGGGGGGGGGGGGGGGGGGGGGGGGGGGGGGGGGGGGGGGGGAGGGAACAGAAAATAGACCAGAAAAAGATAGGGGAAAAAACCCACCTCCATCAACAACATGATGAAAAACTTAGAGGTGAAGGTGGAAGAAAAATGAAGGAAAAGTAAAGAGTCTTTCATTTATTTGGTCAGCAAATAGAGGCATGTGAGGCACTATGAAAAGTTGAAAAAAAAAGGATGCTGGTGGAAAGAGGGGGGGGGGGGGGGGGGGGGGGGTGAGGCGGGGTGTTCCATGGAATACACTCATCAGAACACACATACAAGCAGGATCATTACAGCACTAGACCACACATACAAACACGTACACAGCGCTCACAACAAAGTTTATTCACTTTCATTGTTACACGCAAAAAAAACTCCACTGCGTAATTAAACCACTGTGATCACTTATGATTGAATTCACACCGTTCTCAGAGATCATGAGACCTGATCCACCACCGACAAAGTCACGCCTCCCTGACATGTGTGAAGGATGGTAGGCCACTCTGGAAAGTTCTGAACCCTGATGTGTTCAAGGGATTCACGTTTTCACTAGAATGAACGTAGCTCAGTGTTGATTAGGTGGAGTCATCATAATCACTTTTTAACATTTGTTTAGATCTCCACCTGCAGTCACCACACTTTGCAACTAACTATGAAATTCTGGTTGCAGCCGGCCCAGCCTGGGAGGCAAAAGGGGTGTACATGGACTGCCGGCTCCAAGAGTTCTCTGCCTGATGCCGAGGGGAGGCAGGGCAGGACAACCCCTAGCCCCTTCTCTCCTCAACACTTTTCAGCCTACATCGACTACAAGTGCATGGCCCAAGTGTTTGCACACCTCCCTGACATGCTGGGGGATGGTAGTAGGTCACTCAGGGAAAGTTCGGTTCCATGTGTATTTTGGAGGGTCATATTTTCACTTGAACGAACGTAGCTCTGCATTGATGTTTTATTCACTTCCACTGAATTTGTGACGTCATCAGTGAAGGATTGGGTCTCATGATCTCGCGAAAATGGTGGAAATTCAATCATAGGTGATCATCATCAGTAATTACGCAGTGGTGATTATTTGCGTGAAACAATGAAAGTGTATGAAGTTTGTTGTGAGTGCAGTGTACGTGTTTGTATGTGCGGTGTAGTGCAGTGAGTTTGTGTGGTATGTGTTTTATTGTGTGATTAGGTAATGGTTTTGTGAGTCTGATACATGTGCGAGCACATCATAACTTTTTTCCTGATTATAAGCATTAGGAGTTTATGTGCGTATGCCAGTGCAACATAACCTTTTGCTTATCACAAACAGTCTCGACCAATTTTGTTTGACTGGATGTTGGCGATGGAAACGTGGACCATTGCATTGACTTTTCACTGACTGATGTGACCAGGCCACCGTTTTGTTTTACCCCTGGACCTTTGATGTACCAGGCTTTAAAATGACTTTTCACTGACTGATGTGACCAGGCCACCCGTTTTGTTTTACCCCTGGACCTTTGATGTACCAGGCTTTAAAATGACTTTTCACTGACTGATGTGACCAGGCCACCCGTTTTGTTTTACCCTGGACCTTTGATGTACCAGGCTTTAAAATGACTTTTCACTGACTGATGTGACCAGGCTTCCCGTTTTGTTTGACCCCAGGACCTTTGATGTACCAATCTTTAAAATGACTGGCACCTTCTCTGGCAGTCAGCAAGGACAAGCAGTTTGTGTTATTTTGCTGACTGGATTTGGTGTGCAATTCATGTTATTTTGCTGACTGGATTTGGTGTGCAATTCATGTTATTTTGCTGACTGGATTTGGTGTGCAATTCATGTTATTTTGCTGACTGGATTTGGTGTGCAATTCATGTTACTTTACTCATGAATTTGGTGTACAGTACATGTAATTCTGCTCACTGGATTTTATGTGCAAACGTAGTTGTTCTGCTGACAGGATTTGGTGTACAGTCAGTGCTGTTCTGCTCAGTTGAGTGGGGTGTATAATTCATGTTATTTTGCTCAGTGGATTAGGTGTGTAATCCATGTTATTTTGCTCAGTGGATTTGGTGTCTAATCCATGTTATTTTGCTCACTGGATTAGGTGTGTAATCCAGATCCTCATCAAAGTTTGCAACATCATAGATATCAATTTAACTGATCACTGTCAGGGTTTTTTTTTTTTTGTCTTTCCTTCTTTCTTTCTTTTCCTTATTGAGGACAGTGCTGTATTTCTTGCAAGATTTAGGGAAATGTCAGAAGTTGCCCCTTCTCAGAAGGTTGGAGAAAGTTTTAGAACTACCTGGATCTGCTGTTTCTGGTGTGGATAAGCATCACAGTTTAACAGCTTCATCATTAACCTGCATTCCACTTTCCACAAAGTTTTCTTCTAAACAGGTTCCCTGTGTGTTTTTTTTTCTTCTTTTTTTTTTGTTTTTCCTTTTTTTTTTTTCTCCCTGCATGATCATGCTGAAGAGACAAACTGAACCAACAGACACGCTGGTGAAATCTTCCTTGGCAGATGTGATGATGCTTTGGCTTGAGGGGTACCCTGTGTGTGACCGTCCGATGGAGCAGCCTGGGCTGACGGGGATGGATGGGAAAGACAGCACCCTGTGGATCGGCAGTGCTGGGGCCTCCACCCCCTGCCACTATGACACCTATGGCTTCAACTTGGTGGCTCAGATCCAAGGCAGGTAGGACCATCATCAAAATTCTACCTGTGTATGAGAGAGAGAGAGAGGAGAGGGGGGTGTCAGGCAGGGAAGGGGTCTGCATTTTGCTCTGGCTCAACAGGTAAGCAGTCATGGTCATCAGACATAGGGCTTACTAGACTCAGCTTTGACAGTCTGATGACGCCGTTGTTGGATTCTTTTGTGTGTTTTATTGCTGTTGTTGCATTAGAAATCTGCCAGCGAGCATCTGATTCGAGGTCTAGTTACACTGTTTGTTGCCATGATCTCTGCATAGTAATACAAAACAAGATTTAAAAAAAGAAAGGTCTAAACCTTATTGTCCATGAAATGCACAATATCTGGCCCGTCCAGGAGCCTTTGTCAAGTATGCACACCGAAACTGACTCCATGCAAGCAGGATCAGAAAATCCTCGGTGTGTGTTTTGACCTTTTCAAGCCAGACCTTATTTTAAAACTGGAGGATCACTTTGGTGTTTTTCAGGCAATCTCCCAGCTCCTGGTCTATCATGATCAGCTTTTTTCTTTTCTTGAAAATATATCTTCGGTCAATTAGAAACTGTTGCACATGTGTACTGAGGGATGTTTTTTAATTGATTAGGTATTGATGATCCTTGTGTTGCAAAGTGAATTTGTTCTTATCTGCTTGATCAAGTTGTTAATGACCCAGGATCATTGGGGTATGCAAAACCTGATTATTCTGAGTGCACAGATTATGCTTTATTATGTTTTGGTAACTTGTGCCAGTGCAGGCAAAGGGAACTAAACATGAAAAAAAAACCTCGTCTTGGATGGAAATGAATGTCCTGGCTCAAAAATTTGACCTACGTTTGCGTTTTGTTGGAAAGTAAACATTTCTTAGGGCACCACTGTAGTATTCACAGTTCATAATATTTTGGCACTGAAATTAGGTAGATCAAAGACAAAGAGGTTGCTAGAATTAAACTGACAGTCAAGGTGGTTCCAAGTTCTGTAGACCCAATGACAAGTCTCAACATGAGCACCTTCGAATACCTGCAAGCAATGTTTAGCAGGATATTAGGATTTTCCCATAACAAAAAAAAAAAAAAAAAACAAATGGGGTTTAGGGGGGATGCATTCCACAACCTAATAATTAGCGATCTGTGAAAGGAAGGATTGTTGCTGATAGTTTGTGAGACGACCGTGGTTTGATTCGAACCACGACCTCCCAGCGGGAGTCCGTGACGCTAACACTTCGCCATGGCAGCTGGTAGGGACAATATGTTCTTGTTCGAGGTGTAAATTCTGTTTAAAGAGTGTTTGTTGTGTCTGTGGTGAGTGTGTGTGAGGTGTGGGTGTATGTGTGGTGTGTGTTGGTGTGGGTGTGTGGGTGTTCACAGCAGAAGATGCAGACAGTCGGGTGAAGTAGGCTTGTGACAGTCTGGTTGCGTCATGCTGATCCCCTACCCTCCCAATACAGCAGGACCAACAGTGGAAGATCTGGATTCAATCCCACAGAGGTGACCGNACCAATGACAAGTCTCAACATGAGCACCTTCGAATACCTGCAAGCAATGTTTTGCAGGATATTAGGATTTTCCCCATGGAAAATCACTCGGTTGAAGAAAGGCCGTCAGTGAATCATGGCACCCCCAAAAGTATGTGTTATGCAGAGCAGATTGTGGAAATAAGTTCACTTACCAAAAAGAAAAAAATTGGGGGTGGATTGTCATTCCACAACCTAATCACATTGCTGACTGTGAAGAAGACCTTGTTGCTGATAGTTTTGTGAAGACGACCTTGGTTTGATTTCGAACCCACGACCTCCCAGCCGGGAGTCCCGGCGCTAACCCACTTCGCCATGGCAAGCTGGTAGGACAATATGTTCTTTTGTCTGTGTCGTAAATTCTCTGTTTACAGAGTGTTTGTGTGTCTGTGTGTGATGTGTGTGTGATGTGTGTGTGTATGTGTGTGTGTGTGTGTGTGTGTGTGTGTGTTTTTCACAGCCAGAAGATGCAGACAGTCGGGTGCAGGAGGCTGTGACACGTCTGTTGGCGTCATCGCTGATCCCCTACCTCTCCCAAACAGCAGGAACACAGGTGGAAGAGTTCTGGATCAATCCCACAGAGGTGACCGTCAAGGCTTGCTCGCTCTCTCTCTCTCTCTCTCACACACACACACACACACACACACATACACTCAGGCACACACACACACACACACCACCACACACCACACACACACACACACACACACACACAATTAACTCGTCAGGTTTTAATGACATCAGAGTGAGTAACAACTGTCAACTTTTTATCTTAGCTGAATTCCTGTCATTCGATAAACCATGCTGATCATTCTGTCATAATGGTGATACATTTTAGAAATTGAATGGGTGCTTTTTAAAAAGAAAAAAAAAAAAGTCCTCAAGACCATTTCTTGCCAGCCATGATCTTCTCCACGCACGAAAGGCAGAAATATCTCTGCTCAAAGAGGTATCGCTGGACATGAGACTGGCTGGAGTAAAAGATCCCTCAGAGAGGGGAGAGTGACTGGCACCTTCACCAGCAGTGAAATCAGAAGGTTTATCCAACTCTCTGACCATCTTAGAGTGGAGACCGGGATCAAGAGGCATCTCCTTGGATGCCATTTTTTTTAGGACTGCTGGAATGAGGGGAGTTGGGAGGAAACGCGTAAGCGAACATCCTCTCCCACAAAATCGACAGAGAGCATCCACAGCCATAGCTAGTGGGTCTGGAACTGGCGGCACACAGACGAGAAGCTGGTTGTCCCACCTGGTCACAAAGAGGTCCACATGGGGAGTCCACAGACTCTGACATATGGATTGAAAAATGTTCTTGTTTAGCATCCACTCCAGGCTGTCTCTACACTTACTTTTATGATATATCCCGGCGTCAGCCAGGCCCGAGAGATACAGACACCTGCAGTGCTGGTCAGGGAGTGGCACATGCCAGCAGTACTTGATCTTTCCTGGATAGGGTGTCTGCTAGACCATGGAGTTTGCCTGGGATGTGTCTTATGAGCAAGATTTCCATTGCTAGACAGAACAGGTGTGCTGTCAGCTGAAAAGAAGTCAAAGGCAGAAAGTGGCCATGGCATCTGCAGAGTGTTTGGGGAGGCTAATGCTTGCAGATGACACACATCTCAAAATTTGGTGTAAATTTTCTTTTCAAAATGGGCAGACACATTTGTCTGCCCAGTTGGAAGCAAAATAATGTCATACTGTGACATCATGTGTTGGTAAAGTGCTGTGAATGGGACAGACATTTAGAAAAGCTGTGCCGAAAAATGGGTTCTGGTTGTGGTTTGACTGGAATGTGTGACATAAACCACCAGGCACTTAGATATGTGTCGGATCGCATCAGTATGAAAGCAAGTTTCCAGAAGTTTTTTTTTTTTTTTTTTTTTTACTGGGAGAGGGGGGGCATGCCTACTGGACTTCCCTAGAATTTCAGTGGTTTTTTTCTTTCCTCAGCGTGAGCCTTGATGCTTGTAAAATGTGAAATTAGGTTTTGTTTCCCTGAAAAAAATATGACTGACAGCACCTGTGAAGAGACAGAAATGTTTTTATGTGGTATTTAACATTTCATGGGACATAAGGATTATATTTACTTCTATGGTCAGGAGCTGGAAGGAGCGTCCTGCAATGTACAATACCTGAAGACAGCGCTGTCTCTGTGACTGCATACCTCAGCACAGCTTCGGATGGGACTCCAAGGTGCTCAGACCTTCCACCCCAAGGTCACCTCTGTGACAAGGGAACATCGTCTGCAAGTCAGGAAACAAAAAGGCAGACATCTGAAGAAACAGAAGGCCAGGTGTCTTCAGGCAAAGAACAGCCCATATCTGATGGAAAGGACAGGCTTAGATCACCTGCTACTGACATGAGCAGCTCAGACTGTCAGCATCCGCCTCATGGATCAGAAGATGAAATAACAGACTTTCAGACACCTTCCAACATGTGCATGCAAGACAGTGTGTTGCAGAAGATGGTAGAGCTGAATGTAAAGAGAGAGAAAGATGTGGCAGTGGTGATGAGAGAGAAAGATGTGGCAGCGGTGATGAGAGAGAAAGATGTGGCAGTGGTGATGAGAGAGAAAGATGTGGCAGCGGATGATGGAGAGAGAAAGATGTGGCAGTGGTGATGAGAGAGAAAGAAATGGCAGGGTGATGAGAGAGAAAGATGTGGCACTGGTGTTGAGAGAGAAAGATGGGGCAGTGGCGATGATGTCCAGCCTTCTGGCATGCCGAGTCATGTGGGCAGATCATTGCGAGGTGTCACAGTGCATGTTGTGGATTCTCCATTCTCCTTGTCAGAATTTAAGAAGCGGGAACAGCTGAAGACAGTCAGCTCAGGACAGTGCAGTAGTACTGTCACAGACACACAAAGACAAGGCACAGTGTCTCTCAAGAGGAAATGTGTTGATTCTGAAAACACTGACAACACCAACATTCAAGAGAGTAAAGTTTCAAGACCAAGTATAACTAAATCCTGCAGAGCAGGTAGTCAGATCATCACCCATGCAGACTTTTGTCCAGAGTGGAAGAGGATGTGCCCTGGGGGAAACAACAAAAATGACAGGTACAGATGCTGAAAAAGGTGCCCAGATGTGCCCTGACCCTTGCAGGCTTGGTCCACAGATGTCAGGGTCAGGGATTTCCATTTAAACCCCTCAGTCTTGCTGCCTGGATCTTTACGTCAGGCTGCTGCAGAACAGAGACGGGGCTGAATCGGATGACTCGGACCTGGAGGAGGAGGAGAAAGAGGATGGGAAAGAAGCCTGTGCTGAAACTTGCAGCACGTTCAGACATGGAGGACGCCCCTGTGACAGAAGAAAGCCATGCTAAAAAGTGTCCTTCATCCTGATGTTGTAAAAGTCATCGTCGCCAATTGAGGGAACAGATCTCATGACACGACATTATGTTTCATGACAAAGTGCCAGTGCCTTGATCATCTGTGGAATGCAGCCTGATCCAGATCACCTCTCTCAGAAGTAAAAGAACTTGGGCAGCAGTAGGAGCAAGGTGAGCTTGGCTGAATTCCGTGGGTAAACAGTATGCAAAGTCCTTCAGATATGAAGAAAACTGCAATGCCAATAAGAAATGACAGTGGTGGTGTCCAGGTAGCACCCTGCCTCTCACCCAGCCATGGGCAGGGACACTGATGTCCCTACATCCCTTGGGGTTCTCTGTGCTCTCCGAGAGCCAACCAAGGACAGAGCTTTTAACTTCCTGTTGTTGTCACCCTACTCTCCCCTTCTCTTTGTTCTCCGGGCATCATGTCCTGCAGATTGGTTTTCACCAGGCTGGCTGGCTGTTTCAAAACAGGCCTGTGTTGTTTCATCTTCCTCCTCCTGACATTGATGAGGTCATCATAATTATGTTCATTAGCTCACGACCCTTGACCCTTTGGCAGACTTCGTCATTTTTTCAATGTGATCTTGTTAGAAGTGGAACACAGCACATTCTTCTGGGAGTCCTGTATATGTGTTTTAGTGGCATGATTCTTGTACATTGGACAAAAGGAATATTCATGGTTAATGTTGGTTGTAAGAAAACTTACATGCAGCAAAAAATTTGAATGGATTGTTTTTTGTTTGTTTTGTGTTTGAAGTGGTGACACTGTCATTTGGTTGAGAGAAAAACATAGTTTGGGGAATGCTGTGTGTGTGATTACAGTGCCATACGATTATGATAAAAACCTTTAGTGTGTGTGGTTATGGTATTGTTTGATTGTACAAAAACTAGCTGATTTTTGTAAGTGATTACAGGGTCATGTGACAAGGACAAGAACTTTTTAATGAGCTGTTACAGTGTCGTATGATGAATTAAAAAAAAAAAAACCCATAGTTTTATATGAAGAAAATAAACTAACACAACAACAAAGAACAGTATTCCAGATTCCTTTTTATTTTTTAGTTTGTGAATACCTTTTTGGTGACTATGATTTTGTTTTGATGTAAATATAAATCCAACCAGATGTGCAAATCCAACAGGCTTAAGTGGGTTGGTTGGTTGGTTGGTGTTTTTTTTCTTCCAACAGTGAAGTGTGAAACAAAATCATAGTAGACTATCTTAGCAAATTACTCTAATAAAACAGTACAAAGCCATATGCATTTACACAGTTGCAGAAAATTTTGTTTGACTATGATACAGTCAAGTTTTATTTTCATTGATTACGTTGTGATGAAAAAAAATAACCTGTCAGACTAGGAAGTATTGATGATGTGATGAAGGATCTGTTTAGCCCCTTTCTGTCAAGGAACCATGTATCACAGAAAGATTCAAATGCTGTGAACATTTCTTGTGTTGCAGAAAAGCAATACTTCTCTATTATATTCCCTTCAGATGTGCTGATCCTGAATTGTGACAGTTTGAGTGAAGCAGCCTTTAATTTCCAAACTGAACAGCCAAAACATGCTTGAAAGTTACAAAGCCGGGAATATGCCAAGACTGAAAGGATTCAGTTCAGACATGGGTTCCTCATAGATTTGATATACCTGAGTTTGCTCATCCTCACTGAGGACATAATCCCTCGTAGCACTCACCACCGCGCCACCTGTTCCCACTCTCCTCACCTCCATTCTTGTGACAACCCTGGTATGGCCCTTTGTGGTCGGCTGGGCTGTAAGCAACATTACCTTACCTTGCCTCCATCCCTCCCCTCATCAAGCCCCTCCTCCCTCCACCTCGTACAATCATGCCTGGCCTCATTCTGTGTCAATGAAAATTCTCACAATCCACATGGAGTTAGGAAGATGAGGTTTCCCCAATGTTAAAAAATGGTGTTTCCCTGATGTCAGGAAAGTCAGGTTTTTACTGATGCCCCAAAGCAAAGGACCTGCACTGTGGTAGGACCCCTACAGCTTGGAAAGTCATTCAGTTATAGGAAAATCCATTGCCCAGAAAAATGTTGCGCAGCTTTCAAATGTCTTGTTGCCCAGCACAGCTGTGATATGTTTATGTTGAGATGTCTGGCCATTAACAATACAGGCAAAGAAACAAAGAAAGGAACAATAAGATATAAATCGTTCATTCATGGACATTTAAACATGTATTCTGATAACATTGGTTTTATTTGCATACAAGAAGTCCATCTCACAACAAATCAAGTTTGACATGTCTTGATTATCAACAGACCATTCACAGAAATTCTTTCAAAAACTTTCATAAGGTTCCAACTACCCCTGTCTTCCTCACTCCATCACCAAAATTGGAATGACAGCACTGACTGCTTTTGTCATTTGTGGCAGTTGGCAAAGTGGAGACAGTTCTCCAGAATATTATATAGCAGTTCACAAAAGCATTATAAAGCAGTCATCAAAAATAAATGACAGCAGTATCAAAAACATACTGATTATCAAAAATATACAACAGCAGTCATAAAATACTGCATGATAAAAATGTAACAGTCATCTTAAGGACTTAGTGTGCCAGACATATTAAAGCAGTCGATCACTCCCAACTGTCGAACCCGAGTCGGTCAGTGCTCTGAAGATGATTCAACAGGCTGGATTGCTTTCTGTTATAGGAGGGAGACAGGATGGCTGTGGAGAGTCCCCTCCCCCCACCCTACCCCCACACCCACCCACCAACCCCCTTTTTTTTCAAACAATATTTGCAGTATCAGTGCAGGAATGGATGATGAGTTTCACCAGCAGGTGTTTAGTCAAAGAGGATTCCAGAACCCCTTTAACCCTCAGTCCATGCCCCCCACTCTTCCCTCCCTGCACCTGAGCCAATCCAACCCTGTTCAGACATCAACACTCCTGGCACCTACGACAGAGGACGGCCAATGATTAGTGAGTCATGAGATGATAGAATGACTACGACTAATTCAGACTGTTCCACGGAATGCATAGTGGAATGTAGTATCATGAGATGATAGGACATCTACGACAAATTCAGACTGCACCATGCAATGCATATAGGAATGTAGTATTATGAGATGATAGAACGACTACGACAAATTCAGACTGTGCCATGGAATGCGTAGTGGAATGTAGTATCATGAGGTGATAGGACAGAACGACTACGACAAATTCAGACTGCACCATGCAATGCATAGCGGAATTTAGTACCACAGAATTGTCATGAACTGATGAAGACACAAATTAAAATGTCATTCTTGTATGGTGTGAAAATGTGGGGAAAGACACCTACCCCTCCCTCCCTCACCTAGTCCCCTCCCCTCCCCCCACCATTCCAAATTCGCCACCATGTGGAAAGTAAAGGTTACCTTGCCATATATTTCCATGTAAAAAAAAAAATGAAAATGTAAATGTTTTCATTTCAAATAATCTTTGTATATTCATCTTTTTTTTTTTTTTTACTTAGTTCTGCTTTGCTGAACATTTTCATGTCAAATAGTCTTGTTGTGCAACAACTTCTTTAAGTACTATAAAACAAGTAACTTCTGTAAGTATTATAAAATCAAATGATTCAGTCTGATCCAACATCAGAAAGAACACACTCAAACAACTGGTCTAAAATCACCATATGTCAATAAATAGGGGCATAAACAAAATGTTTCTCATATGTTGTTTTAAAGTGATCAAACCCCTACATTTTTTTTTTTATTGGAACATAGGTATAAATAACAAAATAAAAAACAAAACAGAATAGCAAGAAACATGACCACAAAATCACATCAGAAATCATACAAACTTATCAGTTGCAAAGCTCAAGCAACAAACTTGCCAACATGCGCTCCAATGTCCCATAAACATAATGCTTCCATCACTTCTATGCTCCCATATGTCTCATAAACAAAACACATGCCCCCATAAGCAAAGAGAGTATTTTCATCCTATCAATGAAAGTTGGCCATAAACAAAATAACCTGTTCTGCATACCAGAAGCAAAAGATTTGTGCTCCAAAAAGATCAATCCGTTACGGTAAACTTGGTGATGAAATAAAGCATTGCAAAGGTTCCGCATTAGAACATTGCTATTCTCTGCACACACCTGACGCACACACCACACAAGCTAATATAAGTTTTAAATTTTGCACAAATAACACGAAGAACCCACACATGCTTCACAGTCCTTATACACAGACTGCTTTGAACAGGCAAAAATTCGCTCAAAAAAGATCAATAAGCAGTACATGGTGATACTTTTACTCTCTTTTCCTCTTTTTATGTTTTTCCTCACACACAAAAATTCTGACAATAAACATACACATATAATCAGCTTTTGTCAAATCTGCATGCACTTATTCAAGAGAACCCGTTCCCTTTGGGTGAGAATTTGTTTTCACTCTTGCAGAGACTCCGACCATATTTGTCTTGACAATTTAAAGTTATTGCAAGCATGATCATGAAAGTTACTCGCAAAATAGACTTTCCTCCAAACCGGGAAAACCGATTTGTTTCACCTCTGAACTGCTTTCAACTATATTGCACAGAAAATACAACATTGAAGATGGCGTATCAGTTGATATTCAATTTTTCAACATGCAAATAACAAACAAGAAGGTTAACTCTTAATTCCATGATGAAATAATCATCATGGGAGCAAGAGTTACTTGTATGTTGTTTATTGTTCCCTGCCTCATTTAAGATTTCAAATCTGTAGCAGAAAATTAAATTTAAAAAGAAATATTTGAAATAGGAGTATTGCATTCTTACAATTTTGTGGTTTAACAAAAACACCTGTCAACAACACTTGATAGCAACATGACTTCATCACAACAATAAAGATTCATAATCTGCATAACAAAACTCCCATCATAAGTGAACTTGAACAAGTGGGTGAATGCCCTTACAGCACAAAACAAGAGCGCTGGAGATGATTACCGCCAAGGTTTCCACACCCCAACATGTTTGAACGGGTTACCGTTGGGGTCGATGGGTTTGTCGTTGGGGGGAACCATGGTGGCGTTGTACTGGGCCAGACGACTGAGCAACATGTCCACCTGCTCCTTGCTGAAAGGGGCAATGTTGTGGAACTCACAGGGATCGGAAGGAATGGATAATAAACATGGCTCCCTTTCTGGCTGACAGTTGAAAGACGCATTCAAAGGTTTCTTCCCGCAGTGGACTTCAAATGGGCAAGCCTTTAGCCTCTTTTGTCAGGTATGTAGGATAATGATTGGCATCTGCAAGAAATTTCACCTCCGAGCTAAACTTCAAACTGCTGCTTTTCCCTGAAACGCCTTCATGTTGAGCCAAGTGAGGAGGAGGGTACCAGCCGTTATCGTTGTTGGAGATGTGTCCCATGACCAGCTTGTAATCCCCCATCCGAATGGCAGCAAACTGGTTGTGCGGGTCGAAGTTGTGCAGGACTTCCTTCCGCACTGCTGGACCCTTGGCCTTCAGCATGTCCAGCATGTCAAAGCCATCCTGGTTTTTCAGGGTGAAGGGGTCGCCTCCGGCAGCGTGGAACAGGGTGGGTAACCAGTCGGTGACGTGGAAAAGGTTTTCCGTCACGTAGCTCTGTTCCCCCAGCAGGGGGCTGTTGAGGAGTCCTACACCACGCACCCCTCCCTCCCACATGGTGTTCTTCACCCCTCTGCAACAGTCGCCATGACAATCTGTTCGTCAAACCTGCTTATGTAATAGAACGTACTATTTACAATAGAAAGCTTCAGATATTGGCAAAATACTAGTAATTTATTTTATCACAGATCCTTTTAAAAAGACATCTGTATTAAATCCTTTGAGGGTACTGCTCAAACTATTTCAGGGCTTAATCTCATGGACCGAGAGTCCCACCAACCTCAACACAGAAGTATCTAAATGAAACATATAAAGGCAACAAAGGCTCAATGGCAAGAAACGCTTTAATAATCATCCCCATAATGCCAAAACATTTGAATGAGTTAATGAAGACGAGTCCTGTTGCTAGAAAGCACAATACACAGAACAACCTACCTCAAGGTCGATCTATTAGAATAACAACTAAAGACAATGTCAGTCCCATGGCAAGCCATCTGTGAATTACAAAAAACGACCAACCTAAATGTGGAACTATTAGGAAAAAAAAGCCTTCATAAGTCTAACTGCAAAAAAAGCCTAGCCTAGATAATCATGAACCAATCAACTTCAGCGTAACATTGATAGAATGGAGCAAGTAAGGACAGCACGTCAAAGACCTGAGAGGCCAGTTGCAGGCAGCATTGCCGTCATAACCGTTGGTGGGTCCACCATTGTCGGTGGTGAAGACAATGATGGTGTTGTTCAGAATACCTTTCTCTTCAGCGCGTCCACAACAGCTCCCACAGAATCATCCAGCGCAGACACATGCCTGTTGTCAGGATGAATAGTATTAAGGTGTGTGTGTGTGTGTGTGTGTGTGTGTGTGCTTGCAGGTGTGTGAGTGCAAGTGTGTGCAACGTTCACAATTCCTCATGTCTGTTACAGCATCCACATCAATGTCAATGGATTGCTCACTGCTAGCAACATGCCTGTTGAAAGGACTGTGTGTGCGAGTCATATTCTGTGCCTCTTCAGTGGCAATGCTCCCTTACCATTTACTCTGGATCCCAGTTCATAGCCATACTCTCAGTTTGTTCCTGTCACAGCCCCATCAGTGGTTATCAACTAGGATAAGTCCTAGTGTCAAATCATCATCATAAGGCAACCCCCCAGAGGAGATGCTGCACTGCTGCCGAGTCATTTCAAAATGGTGTTCAGTAGTCTTCTCATTCAACATATGATTGACAACACCTACCAAGTCCCCTTCTGCTGACAATAATTGCTTGGTTGCAGAGCCAGTGCAAGCAAGTGAACCCCTTCCACAGGATGCTACTGTGTCCATCCAAAGGCAGTTGTGATGAACTTGCCAATACAGGTGAATTTATCACAACGTCATCAAGGGCTTGGACATGAAGAGGAAACTGAAACGGGCCACCACAAGAGCTGGGCATAGAGGGACACTGAATTCGAAACTTTTCTTAATGTTGGTCGATGGAAATGTTCTTATGTTCGTCGACGAGAATGTTCATAATGTTGGTGGATGGGAATGATGAAAATGATGCTGTCCAGTTCCATTTTTAAATAAATGTCAGCGAACCGCCCCAGAGAAACTGGACAAACGAGTCACAAGACAAAACACAATGCGTTTCAACCTCTTAGGTCTTCTTCAGGTGAAACAAAAATGAATAAAATAACGAAAATTCACTTAGCTTTGATCGCTTCAGAGTTCAGCGCAAGGAAGAAGGCGTTGAATGAGAATGAAGCTGTTGGAAGGAAATAATGTGTGAGTCAGTCATAATGATGATAATATTACTGATAGGAATACCAATAATGGTCAAAATATTAAAAAAAAAAAAAAAAAATGAAGACAATTACTACCAATCTTGGTGTCAATAAGTATGGGTATGGGAGAAAGGAGAGTGGGTTAAAGGATTCTTAAACAGCAGGGTTGCCGTGGCAACAGTCCCAGAGGTGAAGGCGATGGTGATGTCAATGCTAGTGGTTGTAGTATCAATACTAGCAATATTATTACTGAATGGTACTACTAACAACGATAGTGAAGGTTAAGGTAATAAAAGTATGATACAGAAATATATTTAGAAAATACATTTTTATAATCAATCAATAAATAATGATAATAAAAAAAATTAAAAATAATAATAATAATGATATAAATACATAAATAAATAATTGAAAAATAATGGTAAAAGAATAAAAAGATGAAAAAAAAATAAATAAAAAATAACAATGTTAATATTTATGGTACTAAAGGTATTAATTCTGATAGTAAGGAGGAAAACAAACAAACACAAACAAAAACAACAACAACACCAAGGGGAGGAGGGAGAGGGGAGGACAGGAAGAACAGAAAGAAAACAGAAGATATAAGTTATTGGAAGGATGGAATCCAATAGGTATATTAGTAATTACAGTAATAGTTTTGTTAATAATTGTGATTGTAACTTTACAGTAATGGTAGTGATGCTACAGAAGATATAAGTTATGGGAAGGATGGAATCCAATAGGTATATTAGTAATTACAGTAATAGTTTTGTTATATAATTGTGATTGTAACTTTACAGTAATGGTAGTGATGCTATAGGAGGCTATAAAAGTGGTAAGCTGAAATGTTAGAAATCTTAAAGAATAATGATTACATTACTGAAAGTAGTAAATATAACATTTGTAATACTAGTTATGAAGTTGTAAGAAAAAGTATACTGATTAGATAAAACAAACAAACAAATTGTATCAAAATTAGATGCTGACGGCCCGGTGAAGTGAAAAGTCAGCTGTGTTTCTAGTATACAGAATTCTCCAGTTACGACACTGTCTTGGAAAATGAAGTTTACATGTATAAAAAGAGTGAAATGCCAGCTATTCATTTATTACAAAATTATCTCCTGCTGTTTGGTGTTTTTTCATCGAAATAGAAGAAAATATGACGTAAAACTCGTTAAAAGTGGGTTCATTCTCGGACTTTAATCACCAATAACTTTACGCAGCCGCAGAATTGTCAAATATGACTTACTGCATTTTATTCCTTGGGTTCTGAGGTTTTCATCGATAGTAAATATGTGTTAATAGTTTGAACGGACAACGAGCCAGACAACACTGAAGCTGCGATAGAAAACACAAATTCTGTTGGTTCCGGCCTCGTGAGGGCCGTTTCGTCTCTGGCACTGTGTTGCTGGCTTTGTGGGCCCGGTACATTTTTATAAAAGTAGAGCAGTGTGTGTGAGAATGATTTAGTGTTCCCTGATGTGAGCGACTGGTGTGGAAGAAGAAAATAAAAGGAGAAACTACACCTCGTCCTCCGTGTCTTCTTGACTGGCTGCTGTCCCTTGGCTTCTACGCATTACCATCTGCCTGTCTTCACCTGCACACCCCTTACCCTCCCACCACACCATCACACACACACACACACACACACACACACACACACACATATATATATATATATATATATACACTATATATATATATATATATTCCTTCATACTAACTTCTGTCCTTCAGAACTTCTGTGTACCTGAAGGTATTAACATGTTTCTAGATAAAACACCTAACTAAATTGCAATACTAATCCTAAAAAACACATTTTCACGTCATCTTGAAAACAAAAATCTGAAATAAAAAATTTCGTCAAGCAAGCACAGCTGCACACACACACACACACACACACACACACACACACACAGATCTATGTTAACACTTCGAAAACTGATTTCAACCCAATCATCAGATTCTGTGCTGCATGTTGGACATTGCTGACACTCACATCCTGGGCCTCGTGGTCGAAGTGGTCCTCATGCCCTGTGTCGTTGCCAAAGTGAGTCTCAAAACCTCGATTGGTCGGCAGGTACGGCTCAGGAAAGAAACCCAAATGCCACTGAAATGACAGATTGTGAGTACATGTGACTTGCTTGTCTGTGTCTTTGAATTATCTTTGTCTGCTGCGTGTAATTCTTTGTGTGTGTTAAACGCATTACGTCTGTGTCTGTGTATGCAGACCTCTGTGTGTTTGTGTACATGTGTGTCTGTGTGTATGTGAGTGAGTGAGTGAGTGAGTGAGTGAGTGTGTGTGTGTGTGTGTGTGTGTGTGTGTGCATTTGTGTGTGTTCAGTTCAGTTCAGTAGTTTTATTAAACGTCTTTTCATCACAAGATGATCTTGGACCTATTTGTGTGTGTGTGTGTGTGTGTGCCTGCATGTGCACTTCTGTGTTTGTATATGTGTGCTTGCTATGCGTGTTTGGATGTAGGTTTGTGTTCTGTATGTGTGTCTGCACATGTGTGTTTGAGTATGAGTGCCTGTGTGTGTGTCTGCATACATGATTGCAAGTATGTTTTGGTGTGTATATGCATGTGTGCAGGTGAGTGTGCATGAAACAACACAGACCTCATGGTCTTCCTTAACATCTTTTTCCGTTCCCTCTATCACTCTCTTTTTTTTCATCCTGTGTGAAGACATCAGGCAATATTGTAAATGATGTAAATAAAAAATTAAATCCTGACTGAAGCCATCTGTACTCCGATTCCATGTAAAACAAACAATTCCTTTCCCATTCTTCTTCTTCTTTGTCTGTGTGCGTGCGTGCGTGTGTGTGTGTGTGTGTGTGTGTGTGTGTGTGTGTGTGTGCATGTGTGTGTGTGTGTGTGTGTGTGTGTGTGCGAGACTCTGTGTGTATGTGTGT
This sequence comes from Conus betulinus, assembly GCA_016801955.1. NCBI lineage: Eukaryota > Metazoa > Mollusca > Gastropoda > Neogastropoda > Conidae > Conus > Conus betulinus. The sequence goes on from JADBJO010007759.1 coordinate 88,857, forward strand.
GTGTGTGACTCTGTGTGTGTGTGTGTCATGTGAGTAAAACTTCAAGAGAAACAAAAATGCAAATTACACAGAGAATAGAAGAAGTACAAGTCCACTGATATCAGTATGCATGTAGGTATCGTCTTTCTTTTACCTCATAATTTATTCGGCATCAACTACATGCAATTTCTCTTTCAATTTCTCTCTATCACTCTCTTTTTTTCAACCTGTGTGAAGACATCAGGCAATATTGTAAATGATGTAAATGTAAATAAAAATTTAAATCCTGACTGAAGCCATCTGTACTCCAATTCCATGTAAAACAAACAATTCCTTTACCATTCTTCTTCTTCTTTGTCTGTGCGTGCGTGTGTGTGTGTGTGTGTGTGTGTGTGTGTGCGAGACTCTGTGTGTATGTGTGTGTGTGTGTCTCTGTGTGTGTGTCATGTGAGTAAAACTGCAAAAGAAACAAAAAACGCAAATTACACAGAGAAAAGAAGAAGTACAAGTCCACTGATATCAGTATGCATGTAGGTATCGTCTTTCTTTTACCTCATAATTTATTCGGCATCAACTACATATGCAATTTCTCTTTTCAATTTCTTTTTTTTTTTCCCAAAGGATTGTTGAATCCTGACTGAAGCCATGTGAAGATGAGCAGGAAGAGTCTGACCTTCACCTTTCCCACAATGTGTCGTCTGTATCCCAAGGTCTGCAGATGCTGTGCCATGGTGGTCTCGTTCAGGGGTAACCCATAGGGCGTGGCACCTCCTATCACACCCACCTGCATACCTGAGACACACGTTGCATTCTCTGCAGGCATATCATGGGCAGGCATGAACAGAACAAATGCAGCAGCCAGCCCTCTGCAGTTGAAACTCAGGAACCACAGGATGAAGGGTGAGTGGTGATGAGGGGGCAGTTTGGCTTTGGACTGGAAGCAGCTCTAAACCCCCCTTGTTTTTCAGTTGACGAACGTGGGGTTCAAAAAGGACATGAGCTTTACCTCTGATTGCCAGCATCCATATTACATGACTTGGGCTTTATTCCGCAATATTGTATTGTCCCTGTTCAAGAATGACCCCCTTTTTTTTTTCTTTGACAAATTCTGAAATTCTTGACTTTTCAAGATTTCAGAAATAAATTTGAATAAAAGCAAACTCCAGAAAAGTTCCGGAAGGTTGGTAGCCATGGAAGAAGAACTACTTGTTAATTAAGTATCAGAGTACACTTTCACATGCAGTCAAACTTGTGCGCACGCACACACACACACACACACACACACACACACACACACACGGACATGTGCACACGTCATCCCTATGTCGGTCGTGGCACTTAACCCCCTTTTCACGGGATGACAATATGTCAAAATGAAACGTCATACTCTATGATCCCCTCCTCTTTTAACCTTTAGCGGACTTTGCTTTGGACTAAACACTGCCAAAAATGCGAGTGTCTCTTGACTTCTACATTTCACAGCGGCTTTGTCTTCAGTGAGTATGGATCGTGGAAGACATGCATCGTGGGCATGGGGGAAGACATGGTAGAACCTTTTGTGAACTATTTGGGTAATGAGACATCTGCTTCATCAGGAATGTGTAGTCAAACACTGCGTCCAGGGGGCATAGTGCATAGTGTATAGATCCTGTAGACCTGTGTCATTTAAAGTGTGTGATTAAAATCATGTAATTGATCTCTTTTTCCACTAAGAAAAAGACAAATGGAATGACAAATAGGTAATTACATCTTTCACAATTACTTACTTTGTCATTGAAATCTTGTTAAAAATGTTCAAGAGACATCATGGTTTTAGTGTGCCTCTAGCTTTTCCTGGAAGCGTGGGGGAAAAAAATTAAAGAATTAATTCACTCTTTTGTGTTGTGCCGTGTGTAGGTAACAGCCAGGCAGCTGTTCCTGATGGCTGTGTTGTATGCATGTGACAACAGACTGAATACAAATTCTCCAGTTTTTTTTTTTCCCCTTTCTACTGATTAATGGATACAAACACATTTCTTATTTAGTTTTAGGTGTCAGCTAAAGGAACTGCAATTTGTTTTTCATAATGGAGAAGCCATTTTTGATGGAAAAAAAGCCAAGAATAAGAATTGTTACACATTTTCATGCCAAGCAGTCAACATGTCCTGCAGAGCCTTTGGTATTAGCTAAATGGCATTTATTAGTACACTGAGTGAAAACTTTAATGTTTTACCTTTTCCACTGATGCATAACATGTTTTCATCAAGAGGCGTCAAATAAAATCTAAGAAAATGATATATACTGCTTAGGGAAATAACTTGTTACGCAGCATCTGTCTTGAAAGAATTAACTTCTGATGGTTTACAGACTGCAAGGCCAATCTACACTACACTGGCCCCCCCCCCCCCCCCCCCCCCCCAAAAAAAAAAAAAAAAAAAAAAAAAAAATCTGGAATGTCATTGGGGAGAGTGGGAGGATCAGTGACGATGATGATGATGATGATGATGATGATGATGATGATCCACGGGGATGATCAAGTCAGAAAGACAGCTCTATGGAGTTGCAGACCGACCTGACATGACATGGCCATACAGCTGCTGCCTGAAAGCACTAGCTGCAATCAGATGTGCATCACTGCATGCTTGCTCTCTGTATTATTGTCTGTCTGACAGACTTGCCCCACCTATAACTACATGCGAGTTGAAACAGTTTCATACTTATACAGCATGAGTAGAATAAAATGCAAGAGATCTGCTCCACTTACCACTGCACTTTTTTTTTCCCTTACTGCTCAAGAAAGATGTAAATGTACTGGGCAAAATGTCAGACAGATGATCACTAATCAACTACAATGTATACCATTTATACATGTGCACAACCAGGACCATCCATTTTCATGACTGATAATATTTCATACCCAGAAAGAGAGAAAGAGAGATAGAGAGAGAGAATGAGAAGAGAGAGAGAGAAGAAAGAGAGAAAGAGAGAGAGAGAGAAGAGAGAGAGAGAGAGATTAGGTGGGAGAGAGGGGGGGGGGGGGGGGGGGGGCAGGGTTAGGTGTGCCAATCATTGTGATGACATACCACGGTCAGAGTCAAAGACAACTAGGCTTATATAGTAGGCTAATGCTGCATCCCAAAGAATCGGTAAGGTTCCAATAATACATCACTAATAAGTCTGTGACTTGGTAGCAAAAGGAAGGCAGAAAGACATCATGATACTTCCACCAAAATGTTGCGATTTCGCACTTTTAATTCTTCACAATTATGTCAGGCCTACTACTGCTAGCCTGCAATTAGGCAAACACTGTGATATTCGGTAGCCACACGCAGGTAAAACAAAAAAAAAAAAAAGACTTCATGTCACTGACATGTATAAACCTGTTGTAGTGGAAAATTTGCAAACTAAAAATACCAGAATCCCTGTGACTATGCCCATGTCCATAAACCTTACTTGGCATCGTATTTGTGTTTTAGCACTTGCCTTTTGGCTACTACTGTGTATGACAGATAGAGACCAATTTGTACAGTGTAACAGGTTTAGGCAGATGTACCCAGTATTTACTCATTTGTACAGTGTAACATATTTAGGCAGATGTACTGCAGATAACCCAGTATTTACTCAATTTGTACAGTGTAACAGGTTTAGGCAGATGTACCCAGTATTCACTCAATTTGTACAGTGTTAACAGATTTAGGCAGATGTACCCAGTATCAACTCAATTTATACAGTTTAACAGGTTTAGGCAGATATACCCAGTATTGACTCAATTTGTACAGTGTAACAGATTTAGGCAGATGTACTGCAGATAAACCCAGTATTCACTCAGTTTGTACAGTGTAACAGATTTAGGCAGATGTACCCACTCAATTTGTACAGTGTTACAGATTTAGGCAGACGTACCCAGTATTCACAAACTAACGTGTATGATGTAAGATGTAAAAAAAAAATGTGCAGCACCGACCCGTGTGTATGGGGTGTCTTCCAGTCATCACGGCACTGGGGTGGGAGAGCAGATAGGAGACACATAATAGTTGTTGAGGATGATACCACTGTAGGCAAGAGCATTGATGTTGGGTGTGCTGATTTCTGAGCCATGGAATCCCACGTCTCCCCATCCCTGCCATATACAGAGAAACACTGTTTGTAATGAATATACCAATTTCCTGAAATTATCACTTTCCCCGAACCAATCCAGTACTGTGCATATTCCATCCTCACCACCCAGCCCCCACCCCCATCTCCCAACCCCACTCTCCCTTCCTCCATGGTCATCAATAACAATGAACAACTGGCTCCAGACCATGACATGTATGGATCGAACTTGCGCTGATCACCATACTATCAACTGTCAAACTGTGTGCAAGCAGTTCTACTTTGACATTCAGGACTTTTGTAAGCCCCAACAGATTCTATGCAGTGGTCTGTGTGGCTCCTTTCCATGGGGACCACATTCAGGACTTTTGTAAGCCACAACAGATTCTATGCAGTGGTCTGTGTGGTCCTTTCCATGGGGACCACATTCAGGACTTTTGTAAGCCCCAACAGATTCTATGCAGTGGTCTGTGTGGCTCCTTTCCATGGGGACCACATTCAGGACTTTTGTAAGCCACAACAGATTCTATGCAGTGGTCTGTGTGGCTCCTTTCCATGGGGACCACACTCAGGACTTTTGTAAGCCACAACAGATTGTATGCAGTGGTCTGTGTGGCTCCTTTCCATGGGGACCACACTCAGTCAGTATCAGTGGATGATATGATGGGAAATGCACAGTCGACCTCTTTCATCTGCAGCACATGCAGACTTCCATGACTGAGCTGTTCTTTAGCTTCAGTGACTGGGCTGTTCTTTCTCCACACTGGAAGATGGGAGTTAATGAAAGCAAGCACATCACTGAATATTCAGGGATACTAAAAAAACAACAATTTACTTGTTCTGGCAAATGAATAAGAAACAATATGAAAAAGGGGGGAAATCATTTGAAGTATCAAGTTACCATGTAATCTTAATATAAGACATCTTGTACAAAAGCCATCAGCTTTACCTTTGAAGGTCTGACAATGATTAGCATAACAGACAATGATTAGCATAACAGACAAATATGTTCAGTTGTTTTAAACAGTTATAAATAGTCAAAAAGAGGCACTTATATGAAAATGACCAACTTAAGAGAACCATACATAATTTCATTTTCTTCTTGCAAAATGCAGTATTTATTTCACAGCTAAAAATTACTAAGTCGTTGGCAATTATGACGATATGGGGGTGTGGTGAAGGTGCTGCTGATACTGTCACAAAAGCCGCCAATGAACACAGCATACACTCCATTCTGAAAAAAAAAAAAAAAGCACAAAGACAGTGAACAAGTAGTAAACAATCTGATCATCAGTACAAATAAACAATATGTTTTCATCCTTCATCCAGGACAGCACAGAACTCCATCCAAGTCATATGAATCATGGACTCACCATTTGGTCACAAACATCTGGAACTTAAACTTTGAAAACTATAACAACAGCAACTCTTCAATATTTTCCTTTTATGATAAGTGTGAACAAGTACTGTTTTCAGGAAACGTTGATATCACTGTGCTCTGTGATACGCATTCCACACCTTCTGTGACCACCTACGAAATGGCTACAGACACCAAGGTAATGGAATGGTATGCCAATCCATGAAAGGCCCCTGTTGAATCGGTGACCAATGACTGACCCTGAAAGATCAAAATAAATTATTGGCAGTGCCCGTGTTGCCACAGGTTACTGAAGGTAAGTTATTGCTGGGCAAAAAAAGCTCAACACCGTATGCTGACGAATTTTTTTTTCCTTTCAGCTGATCATCCACTCTCACTTTTCGTTCAACTTTTTTCCATCAACAGACCGCGTTTAACACCTCAGTCATGTGAATACGCAGTCACTGCTAATCGGTCACTATGCTTCAAGTCGTGGTAAAAAAAACTTTGCATGCTCGTGGTAATTTTTTTTGTTTTTTTCATTTCGAACTAGTTTACATTCTTATATCAAAGGCACAGAAAACACGTAAGGATGAAGCATTCTAACTTTTCTTTTCTTAACGTCCGTGGATAGGACTCCCACCGCCCACATGCAGGACAGTAGCATCCAATTGTTTACTGTGAAACATACAGGTAGAGTAGTTTCCCTTGAAGTAACTTTTCAAGAAAATGTGTCCAAAACTTCGGCTAGCTCTTACCCTTTCTCCACACCCCCAGAATACTCTCTCTCTCTCTCTCTCTCTTAGCGGGGCAAGGGCCGGATGAAAACAGCATGTGTTTGCTTATCTGTTACCGATGCAGAGTTGGTGGAAAGGTGCAAAGGGGTACAAGATTGTATATAATAGGCAGAGTTCCTTTTTTATTAATTTTTTTTTTTCTGTGTGTGCGTGTGCGCACGCGCGCGCGCGCGCGCGTGTATGTGTGTGTGTGTGTGTGTGTGTGTGTGTGAGAGCGTGGGTGTGTATGTGTGTGCGTGCGCGTATGTGTGCGTGTATGCGTGTGTTTGTGAGAGTGAATGCATGTGTGTGTACGAGTGCTCGAGTATGAGTGTGCGCCCACGCGCGCGTGTGTGTGTGTGTATGCGCGCGCGCACGCGCGTGTGTGGCGTGTGTGGGCATGTGTATGTCCGTGTGTGTGAGTGTGTAAGTTTGAGTGTATGTGAGGGTATGGTCGTGTTTGTCTTGAGATGTGTGTATTTGTTATTTATGTAAGTGCGTACGTTTGTGTGTGTGTGCGCGCGGGTATTTGTGTGTGTATGTGCGTGAGTACGCGCGCGCGCGCGCGCGCGCGTGTGTGTGTGTGTGTGTGTTTGTGTGTATGTGTATGTATGCACGCGTATTTTTGTGTGTTAATTATGCTTCTTTGCTTTGAATGAAAAACGTTGGTATTCAGTTCATACTGTTTTCTTAAATGTCAGTACAACCTTGAGTTAATCTGACAATAATTGGTTTCAGTCAGTCAGTTAGTAATGGGAAATAAGATTTGGGCAGCCACCGTTTGAAACTGGCTAAACTGCCGCACCCACATGAAAGGGTCTCAGTGTGTTTACACACACACACACACACACACACACACAGAGCTAGAGAGAGGGAAACACACACACACACACACACACACATACACACACATGTGTACTTCATATAAAAGCCATTGCCCTTATGAAGGAGGTATGGAGAACATTACAACAATATAAGAATGATAAATATGAGAGAGAGAGAGAGAGAGAGAGAGAGAGAGAGAGAGAGCTGAAGGAAGAGAAACAAAGAGAGCTGCGGAAAGAGAAACGAAGTTTGTTCCATGTAGAGGGGCTCGAAAGGAAACAGACATTTTCTCCGGAGATCTTATCAAAGTATTTTTCAACATGACGAAATAATGGCTACATGCCGATGTGACCACATGCCGATGTGATTGATGTGGATGTGACCGATGTGACCACATGCCGATGTGACCAATGTGACCACATGCCGATGTGACCACATGCCGATGTGACCACACGCCGATCTCACATGTGATCCCAACTAGCTGAACGGTAGATGATGGGCAGGGTTGTGCCGGGCTTAGATCCAGAAGTTTACGGAGTCGCGTAAACTCCGTGTCATCTTCAATTAGTGATATGGTGGCCGAAGAAAGTAAACAAAAACCAAGATTAAGAAAAAAAAAGTATTGGAGCGAGCGCTGCTAGAAAATGTGCAAACTGCCGAAGAGGGACCTCATCAGCGTGAAGGTGAAACACTCAAAAACAAATCAGGCTGACATGGTGAGTGAACTTGAAGCATTGTCGAATGTAATTGGAAGGCTGTGTGATAGAATTTCGCGGCTCGAAATAACCATCAGTGAGCAAAAAGAAGCGATCGAAAAAACTGAGCAGGCCTGTTCCGAAAACAGCGTTTGTCAACACTCAAACCCAGACGGACGTAACACCTACCTCTGGTTATCGCTCCTATGCGGACGCTGTTAAGGTAGTCCCACCGGTCCCTACATCCAAGAACAACAGAAAGATCTGCAGGGCCGGTGGACTACGAAAGAAAAGTCAAAAAACAAAAACAAAACACCAAAAGAACAGTACTGAAAATGACGTCAGAAGTAGATAAAGTGACACACCAAATAGAACGCAGAATCACCCCAAATCAATGCAGGCAAAAAAATACGATTCCCTCAGATACTCCCCGTGTCCTTATTCTTCATGACTCTACGATGAACCGAGTCAATCCTACACGCCTGGGAATGGCTTATGGGACTACAAGTGGCTGCAAGGAAAGCGTTTACCATTGACGACGTCAGAAGGTTGCTGAAGAAGCAAGTCAATCGCTGCATCCTGCTCCAGATTGTGTGGTTCTGCACACAGGATTCAACGACCTTAAAGGAAAAGACGCCGCTGTGTGCGGAAAAGACATGGCATCTCTGTGTGAAATCTGTCCAGCAAATCTTTCCCCAGTCCCATGTTGTATGCAGCAAGTCAATCCCTGTCAAATCGCAACATCTTGAAGCAAAACGAGTGATATATAATGCGCACACCTACTCTGAATTAATTGGAAAAAATACCAAAAACGTTTCTCATGTGGGTTACGACAACATCAAGAAGTCTTATCACCTTCAAGATGATCTCCACCCAAATGGCGAAGGAGCAAGGCTACTGGCAAGAAACCTTGGCCGTCATCTACATCGCCTCTTCTGGGATCGACCACGACGCAGACAAAGAGGTGGAAGATTCAGCGGCACCCGGGGATTCAACTGCAGTCACTGGCCTTCCAGACCCCACGGATCCTTACCACCGCCAGGAATGTATTGTCTACCTCCTCCCGCGGCATTCCGTCACAGACCATAGGCATCGTCGGAAAATATCCTTGGTCCTGACTAGTGATAAGTTTTTTTCCCTTCTTTTTCACAAGTGACATATTGACTTATAGTTATAGACAACTATGAAGAAAAACAAGTATACAACAATTTGAAAATATTACAGTGGAATGCCAGATCAATCTCTGCAAATTTTCTGCCCTTTGAAAATTACGTACAACAAGGAAATTATAGTGTGTTAGCGCTTCAATCGCTAAATGTTGAAATATCAAAGCTTCCAAATATTAAGAATTTCTACTATCCACCACTAACTAACGTAAATATTTCAAATGAAAAAGGTGCAGTGCGCTATTTATGTTAGATGTGATTTACAATTTTTCACAAGTTTTCTATGCCCAGGACTACAAGATTCTGAAGACTGTTTTTCTGTAGGGGCTGCGATAAAAGTTAATGACACCTCAGTTTATAATGTCATTTCAGTGTATTATCCCCACGGCCCCAAAGATGATAATACGGACTGGCTGAAAAACATCGATTTCACTTCTAAGAAATGGATAATTCTCGGCGATTTTAATGCTCATGCTCCTTTTTGGGATACAGAATGTTCAAAAGTGTCTTCTAACAGATTTCTAGAAAATATTGTTGATTCCAGTCTAATCTTGTTAAATGATGGACGAGTTACTCGAATCCCGGATGTATCAACACACAAACCAGCTGCTATAGACTTGTCGCTGGTATCTCCAAATCTAGCAATTGATTGCGATTGGTCCACTGGAGAAGACTGCCTTGGAAGTGAACACCTTCCAATCACCATAAATTTGAATGATAAAGTTAGCACTGACATATCAGATGTTGAAGACAAAATCCCAAGTTATAATTATAAATTAGCCAATTGGGAAGCTTTTGCAAATAGTCTGACATATGATACAATGTCGGTTGTTGAAGATGACAACATTTGCATAACAGCAGTTATGTTACAACTTACAGTTTGCCATGAAAGCTAAGCAAAAGGATTGTTTCAAAAATTTTTCAATGGAATGCCAGATCACTTCCCAGTAATTTATTAGCTTTTGAAAATCATCATTTTTGGAGGGAAACCACTCTGTGCTAGCACTTCAGTCTCTGAATGTGGAAAAGCACAGACTACCTAATTTGGAATTATTTCTACCCTCCACTTTACACAGTCAGTGAATCAAACAAAAAAGTCCAGACTGCTCTTTACATCAGACGGGACCTGGAATTTACTAGGATCGTTCCATTCCCGGTGCCGCAGGAAGATGAAGGTGTATTTGCTACAGGTGCTGTAATCAAAGTGAACAAAGACTCGGTTTACAATGTACTTTCTGTATATTATCCTAATGGACCCCAAGAGGATAACACAGACTGGCTGAAGAATACAAAATTTAACAAGTAAGAAATGGATCATTGTTGGCGACTTTAATGCCCATGCACCATTTTGGGATTCTGGGTGTTCTAAAGTTTCATCCAACAGATTCGTTGAAAATATTACTGATTCCTCTTTAGTTTTTTATTAAATGATCGAATCACAAGAATTCCAGATGTTTCAACTCACAAACCTAGCGCGATAGATTTATCCTTAGTTTCAGCTAGCATTGCAGTAAACTGTAATTGGTCTATAGGAGAAGATTGTTTGGGAAGTGATCACCTCCCCATTACTATAATCTTTGATGATGACATAAATAATGATGTAACAGACATCGAAGACAAAATTCCAAAGTTTAATTATAAACTTGCCAACTGGGATGCCTACCAGATTTTTTCTTGCATCGTATAACACAACATTTATTGAGAACGATGATGTTAATTTATTTTATTCTAATTTCAGCAAAGTCATACTGTTAGCAGCCGAGCATTCTATCCCTAAATGTAAATTTAAAAAGATTGTAAATATGTGGGGTAATGTATGGTGGACGGAAGAATGTAGACTAGCTGTTAAATCAAAGCGAAAAAGTTACAAGGCTTGGTTACGAAATAAGACAGAAGAAAATTTTGTCTTTATGAAGCAAGAAAAGAACAAATGTAAAAATTATTGCTCAAGCAAAAAAAAAAGAAATACTGGGCAGAATTTTGTGAGACCGAAGTAAAAGAATCGAAGGATATGTTTAAAGTTTGGAAAAAAGTAAAACAAATGAAAAATTGTTACAAAACACAAGCTTACCCTGTAAAATTAACAAAAGAATTTCCAAGCACAATGGATAAGGCGGAAGCTTTCTCCCATTTCTTTTCGGAAAATAGTCGAGCTGTAAATCTTCCAGCAGCAAATCAAGTACCATAGACATAAAGAGGAACAAAAAGAACAATATAAGAGTCCCATACCAGACAATAATAACTACTTAAATTCTCCATTACAATCATCAGAACTTCTTGAAGCGATAGAATCCATTACATCTTATGATTCAGCAGTGGGCCTAGATGGTATTTCTTACGAGCTTCTTCTTCGTCACTTGCCTTCTTCGGAAAAAATATTACTACATTCGTTGTTCCAAAAATGTTGGACGTACGGCACTATTCCTACAATCTGGAAAAGTTCAGTGGTAGTACCAGTACCAAAAGAAGGTAAAAACGAGAACATCTGTAAATAGCTAGCTATAGACCCATTGCTTTAACATCCCATGTTGGTAAACTTCTTGAAAAAATTGTACAAAACGCGTTTATTATATTATTGTGAAAAAAAAAATGACATTATTCCAGTCCAGCAAGCTGGATTCAGAAAAGGGCGTTGCACAACTGATCATTTAGTAAAACTAACTTCTCATATAAAAAAAAAGCAATTTTCACGCAGCAGAAAACACTACTAGCTATTCTTTGATGTAAAGAAAGCATACGACCGTGTTTGGCATGCTCGATTATTGTATAAACTGAAAAAAATATTGTATTTCTGGGAATATGTATGATTATAAAAAAAACTTTCTAGAAGGAAGAAATATATGTACACGAATTGGAAAAAAAATATATTCATCATTCAGGAAAATAGATATGGGCATTCCTCAGGGTTCTGTTATTGCACCTTTATTATTTACGATCCTTATACATGATCTCCCAAAGGCATTGTCAAAAACCACCAATGTAGTGCAGTATGCAGATGATATTGCCATTTGGATTAATACTTCATTAAGGAAGCACTCGAATAAAAGGGCAGTAAAATTTGTACAGACAATGTATCAAGGAGAAGAATTGGACAGTCTGTCTGCTTACATGAAAGAGAACGGTCTTGAATTATCTGGTGTGAGAAAACTTGTTTAATGCTTTTTAATAATGGCGAAAACCCAAAGGCTCTGCCCAACCTTATTCTTGATGACAATGTTCTACAATATAAGCAAACAGTCAAGTTCTTAGGAGTGTTTTTAACACCGAAGCTGAACTGGAAAAAGCATATTGGAAATTTGATAGATAAAGCTAGGAAAAGATTAAATTTGCTCAAAATTATATGTTGTCAACCATGGGGTCAAGACTGTACCACACTTTTACATTTATATACATCGTTAGTTCGATCAAAATTAATATATGGACAGGAAATATACTTCTCTGCATCTAACTACCTTTTAAAGAAACTGCAAAGCTTAGATAGTAAAGCTTTAAAATTAGCTTTGGGTGTTCCAGTGCACACAAACACAATGAAATGCTATAAGGAGACAAACATTTTACCTCTTAATGAACAACGAACGTTGGATGTGTCCAAATACGTTGTAAGAGGCCTATAAAAAAAAAAAAACTCTGTTACTGATGAAATTCTATGGATTCCAACAAGGAATACCCCAAAAGGTCTAAAAAATATATCATACATACAGCCAATTAGAAATTTCACTTGTGAGCTTATGTCCGAATGTAGTATTGATATTGATGCAATTTCGGAGGTTCCTATTGTTCCTCAAATGCCCCCATGGGAGCATCTCAACGCAAAAAAAAATTGATGATGAATATACTACTTTGAAGAAAGATGACAATGTAAATATTCTAGTAAATGAAGTTCGAGAACATCTCGAAAAGACTTATCCAAATCATTTAAAAATATTTACAGATGGTTCAGTAATGGAAACGTCTGACAGTGGTGCTGGATTTACTATACCATCCTTAAATGTGCAAAAGTCTTTCTATCTAGGCAGAGAATTTTCAATTTATACATCAGAGCTATATGCAATTATGAAAGCTCTGAATTATATCTTATATGACACGCCAGTATATCATTTTATAGTGTGCTATTTTGTGTTGATTCAAAATCAGTTTTACAATCATTAAAGCACTGGAAATCTAAAATTAGAACTGATATTCTTTTTGAAATTAAGCATCTGTTACATTGTTTACTTTCCCGAGGTATAGCAGTTGATTTTTGCTGGGTTCCTTCACATTGTGGCTTAAAAGGGAATGAATTAGCAGACAAATTGGCAAAGCAGGGAGCTTGTAC